>WSFP011448376.1:0-19950 GCA_009831015.1 Picea engelmannii | reverse complement strand
TTTCAATGAATACCTATTTAAGGGAAAGAGGAAGAGTCGTTTTCACTATCAAACACTTGATAAGGAATGCCCTCAATCAATTTTGTTCTCAATCAAATCCAATATGATGCTACAACATTTCCAAAATGCAAACTAATATGCAAGGTAATCATTAAGATTTACTTTTGTTGTTTTCATGCGAATGATAATCAATTCAATGCAAACTTTCTCCTGCCAACTACCCTTTCAGATCAAAGAGATTTGGACAAGAAAACGCAGATTTCTCACAAACAACACACCCTTTTGCAATCAAACAAGAGAAAGGAAATAAAAAATGCAAAAGGAAGGAGAAAGAGATTGGATCAGATGACCTCAAATAACCAAATGAGAAGAGTTGCAGACTTCAAATGTCCTTCACTAGAGTTCCCGCTCAGTCGGATAGGAGGGAAGAAAGCAAGGGATTGATTTCAAGCTCTCAATAGAAAAAACTCAAAAATAATTAAGAAGGGAATAAAAACTAAACAACAAGGTGTTTTCTTCTTAGGATGAAGGATTTCATAGGTCAAGGGAAGAAGCATTGAATCTCAAAGCAGCTCAGCAAGTAAGAAACAAGGTTTGGACCTCCAAAAATTGCAATTTTTGAAGTGATTTTGGGCAAAAGAGGGTTGGCGCTTTGGTATAAGGGCCACCGGAGTGTTATAAAGCTCTATCTAGTAGCTTAAGGGAGTGTTGGTGCTCTTATAACAAGGTAGGGGAGCGCTGGAGTCCTAAAGCTCAGAAAAATGTCCAAAAAACCTTAAAATTCAGTCAAATTTTGACAAACAAGCTGAGTGTGATGCGGTAAAGAGTCAATCAGCATACGAAATCAAACATATGAGATATTAAAAAAATCAAAGTGTCAGAAAAGGTCTATGAGGAGAAATCAAAACTGAAAAGTTTCGATCCGATTCCCCAGTGGAGTCGCCAGTTTCTGTTGTAGGAAATTCTCCCTGCGGATAGGTAGATTGCCTCAAAGAGCTAGACCCTAAACTCTAAGACAGAAAGTGCTTAACGTGGACACTAAATTACTTTCAAATCTATACAAACTAATGCATGAGAAGGAAGGAGAGCAGAAGTACCTCTTTATCGACGTTTGTCCCTATATGCTCTGAGTCGAGCTCCAATCTTTCGCTCCTCGATGAGTCCTGTAGACAAACAAAGTATGACCACTTCCTACTCTATTGATATTAGCTTGAAAACAAATCTATATATCAATGATAATTTCATGTAAGATCAGACACAAACTAGAAAGAAACAGGCCAAGTGTGTCATATTAATGAGAATAACGACAACAGTACTTACAATCGTAGATGCGAATGCAACAGCTTTGTCAAGTCCCCTTCGTCTAACCCTTACTCAAAAGATCCACGACCTGGATGATAATAACTTCACTAATCACTATCCTTAATCTGACTGTATGTTTCCTATGAGATCATAGGTTTCATGCTAGCAATTCTTCCCCCTTTTCACCATCATAGAGCCTACTTATATAGGTTAAGAGAGGCCTAGCCTCTTGAGGTATCTTTAGGGTAGGTTGAGGAATTCCCTCCTCAGATCAAGGATCTTATAATTGAACCAAGAATTTGAATGCAACTTCCTTCCAAACTTGAAAGATCCTTCCATTATTCTCCTCAACGGGCCAACCACTACCCAGATTAGACAGTGCTCCCTCAAAAGGGGCATCAGGGTGCTATAGGGGAGCACCAATGCTCCAAGGATGGATAGCGCTCCTTCAAAGGGGTAGTTGGGTGTTATAACGCTCCCTAAGACCTTATAGGGGAGCGCCAGTGCTCCTAAGGTTGATGCAGAGGAGGGATCACCTTCAAAACCCTTGTTTAAGAGCTCCTTTCAGGTGGTAAGAGTTCCTTTACTTCAGTTAATCATTCTCCCTCCTCCAAATCAAGTGTCTGAGTTATTCTAGATGTCTCCTTGGTGTCGTCATCATGGCAGTGTGCTTTGTTTGACGTTTGTGACACTTGTGAATGACATGCGACACTTGTGATAGTTGAGAGGAACATGCGACACTTATGACACTTATCGAAGTGAGCAATATTGAGGTGTAAAATTTCTCCTTCAATAGATTCTCCCTCATGGAGCCCTTCGGAATACATAACTGATTGCCCCTGAATAACAATCCATCCTGGATCATGTATTCGGCCCATTGGCTTCTATCCCTGAGAATTGGATTCTCAGTCGCCTCATGCACTTCTTTAAAATCTGGATCATCTTTGTACATGTTCCTGAGATCATCAAAACCTAGTGTTTTGACTCTGAACTCCTACAATAACTAACATTTCTTGCTCAAAGCATCAACAACCTTATTAGCAGTTCTAGAAATATGCTTAGTTACAAAAGTAAAGTTCTGAATGTATTCAACCCATTTTACATGTCTTTGCTTCAACTTCTCCTGTTGAGTCACAAATTGCAAAGCATGATTGTCACTGTATAAAATAAACTCCTTAGGAATCAAATAGTGTCTCCACTTATTTAATGCCTAAATAATAGCATAGAACTCCTTATCATACATGGAGTATTTCACTTTGGTTTCGTTCAGATTCTCACTGAAATATGCTATCGACCTATCTTCTTGGCTCAAGACTGCCCCTATTTCAAATCCACTTGCATCACATTTTACTTGAAATGTTTTTTTAAAATCCGGCAACACCAAAATTGGTTGTTCCGTGATTTTCCTTTTCAACAAATTGAAGCTTTTCTATGCTTCTTTTGTCCAATGAAAAGACTTATGTCTTTTCTTCACTGTGTCCATCATCAGTGCACTAATTCCACTAAAATTCCTGATGAACTTCCTGTAGAAACTAGCCAATCCATGAAAACTTCGAACTTCAAAGATATTCTTTGGCGATGGCCAATTCTTAATCACCTCCACTTTATCTAGATCCATCCTCAACTTATCTTCAGAAATAACAAACCCCAAATAAATGAGTTGTGTCTTCATGAATGAGAATTTCTTCATATTTATCAACAAATTCTCTTGTTGTAGCCTCTGCATCATTGTAGACAATTGTTTCAGATGCTCTGCCTCTGTTTTACTGAAAATCAGTATGTCATCAAGGTATACTACGAAAAATTTTCTGATGAACTCCTTCAGGACTTCGTTCATCAACCTCATGATAGTGCTCGGTGCGTTTGTTAGACCAAACAACATGACAATCCATTCATACAACCCTTCATTGGTTTTGAATGATGTCTTCCATTTGTCTCCTTCTCTCATACAAATTTGGTGATAACCACTTTTCAAATAAATTTTTGAAAACAATTTGGCCCCACTTAAGCAATCCATCAAATCATCCATTCTTGGCAATGGGAATCTATACCTGATGGTTATCTTGTTGATTTCCCTCAAGTCAGTACACATCCTCCAACCTTCGTCTTTCTTTGGACTGAGCACTGTCAGAACAACACATGGTGATGCAGGAGCATCCCTCACGACAAGCAAACCAACGTGGAAGCAGAAGACAGCTGGAAGACGTCCAACACAAGTTTTTGAATTTTTAAAGTTTTCTCTTGAAGTTGACGCGCTGAATATAAATGAGATCATTTATTTTAGGCGCCTTGGAAGAAATGTAATCATACCTCGAGCCATACGCTCTCGTCTTATATAGATAGAGGCATTTATAGTAGTAGTTGCAGGTAGATAGAATTGAATTCTTAGATTAGATAGTTCTAGAAGGAAGAGGGAAGAAACCGATTATAGACACTCTCATTTGTATCATTGTAACATTAGCAACAGGAACAGGAGTTAGAAGAATCTAGAGAGCATAGCAGAATAGCAGAGGATTGTGGGAGACATCCATGTATAGATCTTGAATTAATAGAAGAGGTTGATTCAGATTCATGGCTGTTGTGTTATTCTCTATGTATGTGTGTTGAATTCTCTACTTACGAGTATTACTTCCTGTTATGCATTTTCTATTATGTTGTGTGTATGATTTCATGTGTTAAGATTGAAATCAAAGAGTAAGAGTGAGTGAGTTACAATTCTTTCTCTTTTGAGCAAGGATTCTTGCAAGGAGTGCAGTTGAAGTTGTCCGCAAGGAGTGCATTGACAGAAGGCTCAGAGAGTTAACTCGTGTTCTCATACAACCAGGGGTGAAATCGGGTTATACGAGCCATGCAAGGAGTGCGCAGGCTGAGCTAAGTCTCAGAGTTGCAATTCTGAGTAGAATCTTTGGGAGACTGTTGCTGCAGGAGTGCGCAGAGTTCGAGTGACTCCAACACTTAGACGTGATTGGAGATTTTCCGCAAGGAGTGCGTGCAAGACTTCTTTCTGAAGATTGAAGTCATAGAAATCTCAGGAAGAATAGACTTTTGAATCCAATGAAGGCTAAGTGCAGGGAAGCTTCCATTGAAAGACGGAGGAAAGTGTCGCAGGTTGGCGAGCGAGCAAACGAGTCTCATGGAGAGACATTTCTTTATTTCGCAGAATCCTCAAGGGGAGAATGGACGGATGAAATCTTTGGAAGATATTTCATGAATTTTCGAGAGTCGTTGGATCTCCCAGAGGTGCAAGGTAGTTACATCACAGACGTGGAGAGGATTCAAATCTCGGGAGGGACAGCACCGTTGATCCAAGTTGGTCAGGGTCGTTGGATTGTTCATGAGATCGCCTATTGGGACATCGTGAGGAAAGTGCCCTAAGTTTGGTAAGGAGAGTCACGAGATTTCAAGAAGCGATATCTCGACTACTCCGAGGATAGTGTGGATCCACAGGAGTGGCACCTCGCATCTTGGGAGCTCGTAAGTGGAAGGGTTGAGAAATTAGTGTTAAAGGTCATGAGGCGTGAGGGCACGAAGGGGAGAAGAGGCTGTGAGCCATCCATCTGAAGAGAACATGTGGCAGAGATCGAGATATCTCGTGAACTTGTAAGTTCACAGGATAAAGGCCCAAGTATTGAGTGTTAAAAGTCACGAGGCAGGAGGACGCAGAGCAGCGAAGGAGAAAGAGGATCGTAGACGTTCATCTGAGGAGGACAGGTGGCGAGAGATCGAGAGATCTCGCAAACTCAAAAGTTTGCAGGCTGAGAGCCCAACATTGGGTACTCAAAGTCGCGAGGTTGCAAGGGAGTGAGAGAAGGATAGTCGTTGGATTCGGACCACAGGAGAACTGTTGGATCCGCACAAGGGATCGTGTATTAGGACCTCGCAAGGAAAGGTTCGAGAATTTGGGTGTGGGGATCATGAGGTTGCGAGAAGGCGATATCCCAATAGCTGCAGGTAGTGTGGGCCATAGCGAAATGCGAGTGGAATACAGGTGGCACAAAGCCCTCGGGATCTCGCTGTGAGAAGTCCCGAGGTATTGGCATTAGGATTCATGAAGTGCTGAGGAGCCGAGGTTCGTGTGGACACGTGGCTGAACATAAGGTGGGACCGTGCGGCCGACGGGTGAACACACATTGCTTGAGGATAGGAGGGTGGAAGCCCGACAGTTTAAGCTGCGAGGTGGCAAGGTTGCAAGGTTGTGAGAGGCGCTAATAGTTAAGCCTAGCCCACAGTTGCATGTGGAAGGAGCTATACCCGTATAGACAGATCAGGTATCGCAAGATTTGAAGGAAAGATTTGGAGGTTTTAAGTCCCGAACTTGTGAGATAGCAAGATTTAGATAATCTCCCGGTAGTAAAGGGGAGACCTTGGAAGATTGTTGTGGGTGTGGATTTCCCCATAGGGAAATAGAAGAACCTTTGAGTTATTCATGCCAAGAAAAAGAAGGTCTTGTGAGAGCGAACGTGCCTAGGTGGCACGATCTGCGTCAAGTGGTATCTGAGCCAAGAAAAGCTTCTTTGCTTTCTGTAGCAGAGAAAAAGGAATATTCACCATGCCGCCAAGGAGAAGAGGTAGACAATCACCCGATCCAGAGGAGGAAAGAGAATTGTCCAGAGACAAAGGTATGCAAGTACAAAATCCAAACATGGAGAGGGAAATACGAAATCTTCGTGCCAGAATGGAGGACATGGGGATAAGACAAAGGAAAAACACTGATGCAGGAGATATCAATGAATCTGAGGATCAAGGTGATGTTGGACGAGAAGAAGAATAAATCCCAGCAGAAGATGCAGCCAATGAGAACTTAATTAAGGCTATCGCTCGGATGATTTCGAAAACAAAGATGGACATTCCAGCTTATGAAGGGAGTCTGGATGCGGAAGAGCTGCTAGACTGGATTAGAGCTCTTGATACTTATTTCGATTATAAAGATATCGAAGAGGATAAGAAGGTCAGACATGCCGTCACTAGATTAAAAGGACATGCAGCCTTGTGGTGGGATGAACTGCAAGCTGACAGACGTTTCCAAGGCAAGCAAAAAATTAAGAGCTGGGATAGGATGATTGCAAAGATCAAGGAAAAATTCATTCCCAGGGACTATCAAATTTCTCTGTTCAGGAGGATGCAGAAACTGAGACAGAAGCTGATGACAGTGAAAGAGTATACTGAGGAATTTTACAGGTTGAATATCAGGGTAGGTCATCGTGAAAGAAATGACGAAAAGGTGGCCAGGTATATGAATGGCCTAAGGTATGAAATTCAGGATGAACTAAATTTGGAGACCATCTGAACGGTGGAGGATGCTTACCAATTTCCTCTGAAAGCTGAGGAGAAGCTGATCCGTAAACAAAGTCAGAGGGGCAGAGGTAGAAGTCATCCCAAAGGAAAATCAGTTGCCCAAGATAAATACTAGAAGCCCAAGGATGACTGGAAGAAACCTCAGACTCAGACAGAAAGAGGTGGAAGTTCACAGTGAGGGTGATATGTTGAGCAAAGAGAACAACATACTGAGCAGAGAGGAGGATATGCTGATAATAATAGATTTCCTCATGCCAGAGGCAGAGGAAGACGAAGAGGTGGAGTAATCACATGCTTCACATGTGGAAAAAATGGGCACAAGTCATTCGAGTGTCCGAAGAAAAAGAGAGAAGATGGAGAGACTCACAATGCTGAGGCACAGAGGCAATATGTTGAGATAGAGTACGCTGAAGGTGGAAGATCAATAGCAATGCAAAAAGTCCTTTTCACGCCGGAGAAGGAGATGGAGAATCCAGCGTAGAGGAACAATCTTTTTAGAACTGCTTGCAATACCAAGGGTTGGGAATGCAAGGTCATTGTGGACAGCGAAAGCACCGATAATCTTGTTTCAACCGAGATGGTGGAAAGGCTGGAGCTGGAGACAACTGATCACCCAAATCCATACAAAGTTTCATGGCTATAGAAGGGACATCAGGTAAATGTCACTAAACAGTGCTTAGTTGACATTAAGATAGGAGGATATAATGATAAAATTTTATGTGATATTATCCCTATGAATGTCTGTCATTTATTGTTGGGTAGACCATGTAAATATGATAGAAATGTAATTCATGATGGGAGGATGAATACATATACCCTGGAGAGGAATGGGAGAACTCATATGTTGTGTCCAATTGAGGATAAAGGGGTGAAACCGGAGGTAAACAAAACAATACTTCTCATGAGTGGGAAGGAACTTCTTACAGAAGTTAAGAAGAAGGAGGATCCAAAATTCTTAGTGGTCAGAAAGTCGAGAATTGTTCTGACTAGTACAAGAGTGGATGATTTTCTAGGAGAAGTTCAGGAACTGTTGGAAGAGTTTGCTGACATTGTAGTGGATGAATTGCCTCGTTCATTACCACCGATGAGGAGTGTGAGTCACCACATAGATCTCATACCAGGAGCTAGTTTGCCAAACAAATCCACATACAGATTGACACCGCAAGAGAATGAAGAAGTTAAAAGGCAGGTCCAGGAGTTGTTGGACAAAGGTTTGGTCAGGGAAAGCTTGAGTCCGTGTGTTGTTATGACAGTACTCAGTCTGAAGAAAGACGGAGGCTGGAGGATGTGCACTGATTTGAGAGCCATAAATAAGATAACTATCAGGTATAGATTCCCATTGCTAAGAATGAATGATTTAATGGATTACTTAAGTGGGGCAAATTTTTTTTCAAAGATAGATTTGAAGAGTGGATATCATCAGATTCGTATGAGAGAAGGTGATGAGTGGAAAACAACATTCAAGACAAATGAAGGATTGTATGAATGGCTTGTCATGCCATTTGGTTTGATGAATGCACCGAGTACCTTTATGAGGTTGATGAATGAAGTCCTGAAGGAGTTCATTGGGAAATTTGTCATCGTGTATCTGGATGACATATTGGTTTTCAACAAGACGAAGGCTGAACATATGAAGCATTTGGCCATTGTGATGAAGAGGTTACAGCAGGAGAATCTGTTGATAAATATGAAGAAGTCCTCATTCATGAAGACAGAGCTCATTTACTTGGGGTTTTTATATCTGCAAATGAATTGATGATGGATCCAGATAAGGTGGAGGTAATCAAGAATTGGCCATCACTGAGAAATATTTTCGAAGTGAGGAGTTTCCATGGACTGGCTAGTTTCTACCAAAAATTCATCAGGAATTTCAGTGGAATTAGTGCAGCAATGATGGACATAGTGAAGAAAAGACATAAATATTTTCACTGGATGAAAGAGGCTGAGAAGAGTTTCAATTTGTTGAAATGAAAGATTATAGAACAACCAATTCTGGTGTTGCCAGATTTTCAGAATACATTCTAGGTAAAATATGATGCAAGCAGGTTTTCCATAGGAGTGGTATTGAGTCAAGAGGACAGATCGATTGCATATTTCAGTGAGAAGCTGAATGAGGCAAAGGAGAAATATGCCACATATGATAAGGAATTCTATGCCATCATACAAGCATTGAAGAAATGGAGGCACTATTTGATTCCAAAAGAATTTGTTTTATATAGTGATAACCATGCCTTACAATTTGTGACTCAACAGAAAAAGTTGAATCAGAGGCATGTTAAGTGGGTTGAATACATGCAGAATTTCACTTTTGTGATAAAACATATTTCTGGTACTGCTAACAAAGTTGTTGATGCTTTGAGCAGGAAGTGTTTGCTGCTGTAGGAGTTCAAAGTCAGGACATTAGGCTTTGATGATCTTAAGGACATGTATGCAAATGATTTAGATTTTAAGGAGGCTTATGAAGCAGCTGAGAATCCAGTTCTCAGAGACAGAAGTCAGTGGATATAGTATGTAATCCAAGATGGATTTCTATTCAAAGGAAATCAATTGTGTATTCCAAATTGCTCCATGAGGGAGAAATTATTGAAGGAAAAGCACAGTGGAGGATTGGCAGGACATTTTCGTCACGATAAGATGCTTGCAAAGCTGAGCGAGTCATACTTTTGTCCAGGGATGCGCTTAGAAGTCAAGAAATTTGTTGACAAATGTAGAATTTGCCAGCATTCAAAGGGGAGGAAGCAGAATGCAGGATTTTATCAGCCATTACCCATACCAGACAAGTCGTGGGATGAAATTAGCATGGATTTTGTATTGGGATTGTCGAGGACACAAAGAGGTGTTGATTCAATCTTTGTGGTAGTTGACAGGTTTTCTAAGATGGCACACTTCATTCCATGCCAGAAGACCAGCGATGCGACTCACATCGCAAATTTGTTTTTCAAGGAGATTGTTCGACTTCATGGTTTGTCGACAAGCATAGTTTCAGACAGAGACACAAAGTTCATAGGGTATTTCTGGAGAACATTGTGGAAGAAGCTAGGGACTAATTTAATGTTTAGTTCTACTTACCATCCACAGACGGATGGACAAACAGAAGTGGTCAACAGAATTCTGGGAGACTTTTTGAGGAGCTTGGTGACAGAGCACCATAGCAGCTGGGATAGCATATTACTACAAGCAGAGTTTGCATACAATGATTCAGTGAACAGGAGCAGAGGAAAAAGTCCATTTCAGATTGTATATGGAATGTAGCCAAGAGGATTTTATGAATTGAGGGATTCAGAATAGACTGATACTAGTAGTGCTAGTGCAGGAGAATTCGGTGAAGCGATGAAGGAACTTCACAGCCAGGTGAAAGAGAGACTATGGAAGTCAAGTTAGGAATACAAACACAGAGCAGATCAACATCGAAGACAACTTCAGTTTGAATTTGGTGATCTGGTTCTGGCACATTTGAGGAAAGAAAGGTTCCCGAGAGGAACATATAACAAGATGAAGATGAATAAAATTGGGCCATGCAAAGTCTTGTAGAAGATGGGACATAATGCTTATGAAATTGAGTTACCAAATGGCATTGGAATATCTTCGATATTTAATGTTTTAGATCTATATCCATATAAAGATGATGAAGCAGGAGCAGAAGGTGATGATCAAACAGAGGTCCAGTGGCAGAAGCAGATGCCAGTTGTAGAGAAGCCACAGATGGATCATATACTGAACAAACGAGTGGGTAAGAAGACCAGAAGGAAAGAATATTTCGAATATTTGGTTAAGTGGAAGGGTCATCCAGTTGAAGATGCCAGCTGGGAGACTGAAGCAGAAATTTTGAAGCATGGACATACCATGCAGGAGCTCATGGAAAGGAGCCCATGCAAATTTTCAAGTGAGGGAGTATGATGCAGGAGCATCCCTCACGACAAGCAAACCAACGTGGAAGCAGAAGACAGCTGGAAGACGTCCAGCACAAGTTTTTGCATTTTTAAAATTTTCCCTTGAAGTTGACGCGCTGAATATAAATGAGATCATTTATTTTAGGCACCTTGGAAGAAATGTAATCAGACCTCGATCCATATTCTCTCGTCTGAGATAGACAGAGACATTTATAGTAGTAGTTGCAGGTAGACAAAATTGAATTCTTAGATTAGATAGTTCTAAAAGGAAGAGGGAAGAAACTGATTATAGACACTCTCATTTGTATCATTGTAACATTAGCAATAGGAACAAGAGTTAGAAGAATCTAGAGATCATAGGAGAATAACAGAGGATTGTGGGAGACATCCATGTACAGATATTGAATTAATAGAAGAAGTTGATTTAGATTCATGGTTGTTGTGTTATTCTCTGTGTATGTGTGTTGAATGATCTACTTACGAGTATTACTTCCTATTATGCATTTGCTATTATGATGTGTGTATGATTTCATGTGTTAATATTGAAATCAGAGAGTAAGAGTGAGTGAGTTACAATTCTTTCTCTTTTGAGCAAGGATTCCTGCAAGGAGTGCAATTGAAGTTGTCCGCAAGGAGTGCGTTGACAGAAGGCTCAGAGAGTTAACTCGTGTTCTCATACAACCAGGGGTGAAATCGGGTTATACGAGCCATGCAAGGAGTGTGCAAGCTGAGATAAGTCTCAGAGTTGCGATTCTGAGTAGAAGCTTTGGGAGACTGCTGCTGCAGGAGTGCACAGAGTTTGAGTGACTCCAACACTTAGACGTGATTGGAGATTTGCTTCAAGGAGTGCATGCAAGACTTCTTTCTGAAGATTAAAGTCTTGGAAAGCTCAGGAAGAATAGACCTTTGAATCCACTGAAGGCTAAGTGTAGGGAAGATGTCGTTGAAAGACAGAGGAAATAATTGCAGGTTGGCGAGTGAGAAAACGAGTCTCGTGGAGAGACATTTATTTATTTCGCAGAATCCTCAAGGGGAGAACGAACAGACGAAATCTTTGGAAGATATTTCACGAAGTTCCGAGAGCCATTGGATCTCCCAGAGGTGCAAGGTAGTTACAACATAGACGTGGAGAGGATTCAAAGCTCAGGAGGGACAACATCGTTGATCCAAGTCCGTCAGGGCCATTGGATTGTTCACGAGATCGCCTATCGGGACCTCGTGAGGAAAGTGCCCTAAGTTTGGTAAGGAGAGTCGCGAGATTTTGAGAAGCAATATCTCGACTACTCCGAGGATAGTGTGGATCCACAGGAGTGGCACCTCACATCTTGAGAGCTCGTTAGGCGCGAGGGCATGAAGGGGCGAGGAGACTGTGAGCTGTCCATCTAAGGAGAACAGGTGGCAGAGATCGAGAGATCTCATGAACTCCGAAGTTCGCAGGATAAAGGCCCAAGTATTGAGTGTTCAAAGTTGTGAGGCACGAGGCCATGGAGTGGAAAAGGAGCGAGAGGATCGTAGACATTCATCTGAGGAGGACAGGTGGCGAGAGATCGAGAGATATCGCAAACTCGAAAGTTTGCAGGCTGAGAGCCCAACACTGGGTACTCAAAGTTGCGAGGGAGCGAGGGAGCGAGAGAAGGATAGTTTTTGGATCTGGGCCAGAGGAGAACTGTTGGATCCACATGAGGGATCGTGTATCGGGACCTCGCAAGGAAAGGTTCAAGAATTTGGGTGCGGGGATTGTGAGGTTGCGAGAAGGCGATATCCTGACAGCTGGAGGCAGTGTGGGCCATAGCGGAATGCGAGTGGAATACAGGTGGCACAAAGCCCTCGGGATCTCGCTGCGAGAAGTCCCGAGGTATTGGCATTAGTAGTCATGAAGTGCCGAGGAGCCGAGGTTCGTGTGGATGCATGGTTGAACATAAGGTGGGACCGTGTGGCCGACGGGTGGACACACGTTGCTTGAGGATAGGAGGGTGGAAGCCCGACAGTTTAACCTGCGAGGTGGCGAGGTTGCGAGGTTGAGAGAGGTGCTAATAGTTAAGCCTAGCCCACGGTTGCATGTGGACAGAGCTATACCCGTATAGCCAGATCGGGTATCGCAAGATTTGAAGGGAAGAGTTGGAGGTTTTAAGTCCCAAACTCACGACATAGCGAGATTTAGCTGATCTCCCAATAGTAAAGGGGAGACCTCGGAAGATTGTTGTGGGTGCGGATTTCCCGATAGGGAAATAGAAGAACCTTTGAGTTCTTCGGGCCGAGAAGAATAAGGTCCTGTGAGAGAGGACATGCCTGGGTGGTGCGATCTACGTCACATGGACTCAATCTTTCTCTAATCAACCCTTTGTCCATTAAATATTGGACCTGTCTTTTGACCTCTTCATTCTCCTACGGCATCAATCTATATGCTACCTTGTTTGGTAAACTAGCTCCAGGTATAAGATCAATGTGATGACTTATACTTCTAATAGGTGGCAACGAATGAGGTAGTTCGTCCACTACTATATCAACAAATTCCTCCAGTAGCTGTTGGATTTCCTCTGGTAGATCATCCACTCTTGTGCTGGTCAAAACAATTTTAGGCTTCCTGACCATAATGAATTGCGGTTCCTCCTTATTCTTAACCTCTGTAAGAAGTTCCTTCAGACTCATGAGAAGTACAGCGTTTCTTACTTCAGGTTTTACTTCCTGGTCCTTAATTGGCAACAGCATGTGAGTTCTCCCATTCTTCTCTAGGGTGTATGTGTTCTTCCTCCCGTCATGAATCGGATTCATATCATATTTCCATGGTCTACCCAGCAATAGATGACAAACATCCATGGGAATGACATCACACAATATCTTATCCTTATATCCTCCTATCTTAAATTCAACTAAACATTGTTTAGTGATATTTACCTTATGTCCTTTTTGTAGCCATGAAACTCTGTATGGACTTGGATGTTCAATAGTCTCCAGCTCTAGCTTTTCTACCATCTCTGTAGAAATGAGATTGTCTATGCTACCACTATCCACAATGACCTTGCATACCCTTTCCTTGGTCTTGCAAGCAGTCCAGAAAAGACTATTCCTTTGCACTGGATTCTTCGCCTCCTCTTCCGGCATTAAGAGAACTTTCCTCATCACCAGTGATCTTCCACCTTAAACATCCTTTGCCTCAACATTCCTCCTTTGTGCTTTGGAAATGTGAGTCTCACCTCCTTCGTTCTTCTTATCTGAACATTCATAAGACTTGTGTCCAACCTTTCCACATGTGAAGCATTTCACCACTCCACCTCTTCCTCTTCCTCTACCTCTAGCACGAGGAAAAGTGTTTCCATCAGCATACTGTCCCCTTTGAGAACTTCCACCTCTTATAGTCTAAGTCTGAGGTTTCTTCCAGTCTTCTTTTGGTTTCTGGTTCCTATCCTGGGCAACTGCTTTGCCTCTGGCTTGACTTCTCCCTCGACCTCTTTGACCCTGCTTTTAGCTTAGCTTCTCTTCATATTTCATAGCCATCTGATAAGAATCTTCCACCGTTCGTATGGTCATCATGCTCATCTCATCCTGAATGTCATATCATAGACCATTCATATATCTAGAAACTTTTTCATCATCACTTTCACGATGACCTGCCATGATGTTTAGCATGTAGAACTCTTCAGTGTACTCCTTCACTGACATCAGCTTCTATCTCAAATTCTTCATTCTCTGAAATAGAGTAATCTAGTAATCCATGGGAATTAATTTTGCCTTCATATTTGCAACCATCCTATCCCAACTCTTGATTTTCTGCTTGCCTTTGCAGCGTGTGTCAACTTGTAGCTCATCCCACCACAATTTTGCATGTCCTTTCAATATTGTGACAGTATGGTTGACCTTCCTGTCTTCCTCGACATCTTCATAGTCAAAATACGTTTCCAGAGCTCTAATCCAGTCTAGAATCTCTTCAACATCCAGGTTTCCCTCATATACGAGAATGTCCATTTTTTCCCTGGCACTCATTCTTGCAACCGCCCTAATCAGATGTTCATTTGTTGCATCCTCTTCTACAACTTCTTCTCCTTCATGTCCAACTTCATCTTCACTTTTAGATTCACTGACATCTCCAACACCGATTGTTCACCTCTTTTTTATTTCCAGATCCATGACTCTGGTGCGTATGTTATGCATCTCTCTTTTCATGGCTAGATTTGACACCTGCATACCCCTTTCTTCTGTCATTTCCCTCTCCTCTGACGGATCGGGTGTTTTCTTGTCTCTTCTTCTCGGAGGCATGGTGAATCTTTCTTTTCCCTTCTATAGAAAGAAAATAAATCTTTTTGTGCTCTGATACCACACTGATGCAGACCTCCTCAACCCTCGGGCCGAAGTCTGCTCACAGGATCGTTCTTTGTCTCCTTTGAGACGAATCAACTCTTTCGGTTCCTTTCTAGAATCTCAATTCAATCAATCCACAGGTCCTTTCAGAAGATCCCCTTCATGAACAACACTAGGTGTGAGCTCCACTTCTCCGTGCGACCACAACACTATGACTAAGGCCTAACCTAGAAGGTGCTTGTCACAACTCGCCACTCGCGAGTTCGTGAGTTGAAACTCCTGACTCTTCCTTCCTAATCTCGCGATACCTGAAATGCCGATACGGGTATGGCTCCTTTCCTTGTCAACACCCTCTGCACGTGACCACCGGCTAGACTTAACACTAGCACCTCTAGCTACTCGCCACTTCATGAGTTTCAATGTCGAGTTCCCATGCTCTTATCTCACGAATTTCCGAGATGCGAGAAGTCAACAGAGTGTTGACTCCTTTTTCTAGGCGACATGTGTCTGCTTATCTATCACACGGGCCCACCTTGTGGTTCTAACAAGTTTCCCTCGTGCCCAGTTTCGACACTTCGCGACTTCGCTTCCCGAACTGCTGCCTCCTTTATATCCCGACACCCGAAGTGCCGAGATCCCAAACTCCTCGTTACTACTTATCGCAAATCGTGACTTCAGAATTTTCGGGAAAAAAGTCTCGACTTCTTATCCTCCGATATGCCAAAATGCCAAATTCTGACACATTTCCCAGTGCTGGCCCACAATGAAACTTCCCTCCTTTTCAGAATTTCGGACTTCGTGACTTCGCGAGTCTCGATGCTAAACTTTTGGTTCTTCAACCCACGAAACCTCGAAATGGTCAACAAAAGTTTGACCTCCATGTCGAAAAGTATTCCACTTGTCCACTCTCCACTGTCCACGATCTTTAAATCTTTTTTCCCCTTCGGGACTTTGCATTTCGCGATTTCGCGAATCTTGTTGCAAGGCTTTCGGTTCTCCAACTCGTGAAACCCCGAAATGAGATTACATGAATGATCCAACGGCCCCTATTGGCTAATATCCTACGACTCTTTTTCTTCTGAGATTTACACTTTAGAAAAAACTTTCCGTAACTCTCCTTGCTCCTCTAGAAGATTTGACGGCTCTCAGGACTTCGCGAATCTCCATGGAGAATTCCGACCGTCCAGTGCCTCCTTGACAACTCCTGCGAAATGAACAAGGTATTCCTTCATGGAACTTGTCCACCTGCAAAACAACTTCACTATGCCTCCTTTCAACACTTCAAGGCACTAACTCTTCTAAAATTTTACCACAAACTCGAGTCTTCAAAAAGACTCCTGCACACATTCCTTGTGGCAACCCTTCAAATACTTCCAAGTATTTGAATTCTTAGACTCTGCGCACTCTCTTTGCAATAACAGTCCTTCAACAACTCCCTCATGTTGCAAAATATGAGACTCTACTCGACCAATGCACACTTTTCACAGCTCCTGTGCTTAATTTTCAGTTCTGCAAGAATGAGAACCATGTTATCCCTCCTGAGCTTTCAAAGACAAACTCTAATTTCTGTCAACACACACCTTGCAGACAATTTTGCTGGACTCCTTCCAGGAAAACTCTTGCTCAAACAAAGAAACAATTGAAACTCATTCCTTACTCTCCCTCTCTTCAGATTTCAGACATTAAATATGAAATCATACACTCACGCATCAAATCAAATGCATAACATAGAGTAACAAGCATATATCAATCAACATGTACAAACACAGAAAGCAATTGAACACCATGAGTCTGAACTAAAGATCTTTGTATTAATCCATAACTTCTGTACATGGGTTTTTACTTTACAAAGCTCTCTTCTTCTGCTCTCCTATGTTGTCTTCAATTGATAATGTTACAATGATACAATATGAGGGTTTCTATAGTCGGTTTTCCCTCCGCTCCTAAAACTATCTAATCTAGAATTTAATTCTACCTACTTATATTTACTAGCATAAATGCCTCTTAATCCTTCAGACGAGAGCGAGACACTCAAGGTCTGATTAAAATCACAAGTACACCCTTTCTTAACTACTTCATTTATGTCTGGAGCATCCTACTTCAAAACAATTTAAACACCTTTGAACATGTGCCAAAAATGCATTGGTGCTACTCGCGCTCTCTTGCTGCTGACGATGCTCCTACATCAGGAAACACATTTTTATGGGTGTTTCAAACCCCAACAAAAACTCCTTTTCCACACAACATGTTAGGTGGGTCAGGAAATGCTAAGGCATCATGTTTGACACATGTCCCATGGCATCTGTATTGTGATAAAACATGTGATCATCATGTGTTAGACATGATGCCCTAGAGTGTCCCACATGTCATCGTGTTGGCTACGTGTCTTCATGTTCGACACAATGACATGAGAATGGGGTACTTGGGCTTGAAGGGGCATGCCAAGCTACATAGATGAATATATATCCATCTTATCTAAGTCTGTTAAGTAGAGATATTTTAAAAAGGCTTGTATATGAATTATTCTTTTTACACATATTATTATATAGATCCATCTTAGCTAGGTCTCTTAAGTAGCTAGAAAGATTTAAAAAAAACTTATATATGAATTATTCCTTTTACATTGGGTTATTAAATAGATCCATATTAAATAAGACTTTTAAGTCTATTAAATAACTAAAAAATATTTAAAAACGTTTTACTTATGAATTCTTCATTTTACACTAGATTATTATATAGATCCATCTGTTGTAGGAAAATCTCCCCGGGGATAGGTAGATTGACTCAAAGAGCTAGACCCTAAACTATAAGACAGAAAGTGCTTAAAGTGGACACTGACTTGCTTTCAAATATATACAAACTAATGCATGAGAAGTAAGGAGAATAGAAGTACCTCTTTATCGACATTTGTCCCTGCACGCTCCAAGTCGAGCTCCAAACTCTCGCTCCTCGATGAGTCCTGTAGACAAACAAAGTACAACCACTTCCTACTCTATTGATATTAGATTGAAAATAGATCTATCTATCAACGATAAGTTCATGTAAGATCAAACACAAACTAGAAAGAAACAGGCCAAGTGTGTCATATTAATGAGAATAACGACAGTAGTACTTACAATCGTAGATGCGAATGCAACAACTTCATCAAGTCCCATTCATCTAACCCTTGCTCGAAAGATCCATGAACTGGATGATAACAACTTCACTAATCACTCTCCTTTGGCTGACTATGTGTTTCCTATGAGATCATAGGTTTCATGCTAGCAATTCTTCCCCCTTCTCACCATCATGGAGCTTGCTTATATAGGTTAAGAGAGGCTTAACCTCTTGAGGTAACTTTAGGGTAGGTTGAGGAATTCCCTCCTTAGATCAAGGATCTTTTGATTGAACCAAGAATTCGAATGCAAATGCCTTCCAAACTCAAAAGATCCTTCCCTTAATCTCCTCAATGGGCCAACCACTGCCCAGATTAGACATCACTCCCTGAAAAGGGGCATTAGGGCACTATATCACTCCCTAGGAAGCTTGAGGGGACCGCGAGCACTCCAGGGATGGATAACGCTCCTTCAGAGGGGAATTTGGGCGTTATAACACTCCCTAAGACTTTATAGAGGAGCGCCAGTGCTCCTAAGGCTGATACAGAGGAGCGCTCACCTTCAAAACCCTTGTTTAAGAGCTCCTTTTAGGTGATAAGAGTTTCTTGATTTCAGTTAATCATTCTCCTTCCTCCAAATCAAGTGTCTGAGTTATTCTATATGTCTCCTTGGTGTCGTCATCATTGAAGTATGCTTTGTTTGATGTTTGCGACACTTGTGAATGACATGTGACACTTGCAACAATTGAGAGGATCATGCGACACTTACGACACTTATCGAAGTGAGAAATATTGAGGTGTAACAGATTGCCCCCCAAAGTATGAAGTTAGAAGATGCGAACTGATAACTGAAATGCTTTGTAGACTTTAAAGCAAGGGTATAGACTCGGAGAACCTAATGGAAGCTGCACACAAACATCCAACAAATATCATGACATATTTCAAAACCCGAAGGCAAGCATACCTATGCTTGGGTGATTAAGACTTGCAAGATATGGCCGCCATAAAATACACTGCGGATCCATAATTGTATTGATAAAAAGGTATAGCCACCGGGAATAAAATGTGGATCTATACTCTAATGACCTGGAATGATCGTAGCCATGAAGAATACATAGTGGATCTACGAGGTGACAAGACATAGCCATGACCAATACAAAGTGGATCTATGTAATAGTGTATGCATCATTCATCCAAGAGAAACTCCTTCACAACCTGGGCAAAGTATATATCAAAGTGATCACTCAACCCAGGGTCTTCTTACTGATTCCAATGTGGTACGATTCTAACCATGTGAATAGATGTCTTGATGTCGAACATGGCAGAAACCACTTGATTACTGGTCAATGGTGTGAACTGTTAACAAGTGCGAGGGAGATCAACATTAATGCCAATGATTCCCAAGGTACCCTAGTGCATTCCAATGAATGTGAATGGATGATTTGGAGTCGAACATCCATGGAATCAGCCGATCATAGGTCAATGATGTAAACCTATTGTCGAATGTGAGGAGGCCTGCCATTGAGGCATGCAGGTCCCAAATTACTAACTAGTTTCTAAGCCTAATTCCTGGATAACGTGCTGAGGTCGACAGGAATAAGCTCATCGAAGGAGGGCCTTGATGTATCCCCCATCAATGACACGAAACGAACATAGAGATGTAATTGGTGGATCAAAAGGACATGGACTAACACAGGTTTTGAGGCAAGATATTTGGGATGGCTGACTCTAGAGGCAGATACTTCCCTTGAACACTGAGCCACAACAGCGGAAGCATGACATGGACCAAAACTTGATGATGCAGTGGATGTTGTGACTTACGTCAGGTGACCCAAAGGAGTAAAAGAAACTCAAAGGATTGGATCAATGTAGAGGTTCAGTGGGTTATAATGTGTGGAAAAGACAAAGCATTGTGTTCAAGGGCAACTCTAAGAATTGCTTGATAATGTTCTCAAGAGACTGCTTGGCGTGCTTCTTTCAAATTTTCCCCCATCTAGATAGACGAGTACCTCTTTTTGATTTAACGAGCTCGAGGAGGATAACACATGCTCGATATAACTCACCTTTGGTAAG
>ML871139.1:5218-19950 GCA_009831015.1 Picea engelmannii | reverse complement strand
AAACCAATGTCAATTAAATCATGCCAATACATAGTTTGAAACTATTGATCGTTCCATGTGATATCAACTCTCAAAACAATGTACCAAGCATCGATTTATGAAATTGAAATCCAAAAGATTTAATCAAAGCGCCTTTGTGAAACGTAAACCATTTCCATACCTCAAATCGACCTTATAAATTTACCAATGCATTCGTTGCACATTCAAATGTCTACACTTCAAAGTTTTTAGAACATTGCAACCAAAAATCTCATATAATCAATGAATGAAGAGCCCATAGCAATAAGGATGAAAGCATATAAGACCAAAATCAATCATGACCTTTATAGAATCAAATGTAGCCAGTAAATCTTCATGCTCTGCAGCTTGGTAATCAAATAGATCCAGATGCGCAATCAAGGTAAGTGTATGCTAAAGGACATAAGTTTGAAAAATCTTTGGCAGTCATGTGATAAACCAATGGTCAAGTGTCTTTTGGAAAAATCGATAAAAGGCAATGACAGTCCAAATGATGAAAAAGGTGTTTTCACACTTTCAGTTGTGAAAATCGAATTGAGACCAAATTGCAATTGTCGCAAAAAATGAAACAAATTTCTAGTAGCATGATGCAACGATGATTTGTTATTAACTAGACAAGAGGTGTAGGCAGCTTTTTTTAGAGTAATTAAAAAAAATGAATTGGCTGCCAACACCCTGATGGTTACTGCCCTAGGAACTCCCTACACTCTTCTTAGGTTCCCTTCCTCATCCAAGAAAGTAAATTACTTGTTATGATAGTCTAGGATGGCACGATGTTGGTCCAACTAATCCATCCCAATTAGACATTCATAGGAACCTAAAGGCAAGATGTTCAAATATGCCTTGGTGTTCATTCCATTCATGTCCATAAGACATGAATTAACCATCTCATTAACTTTTCTTTTGTCTATGGTAGCCAGCTGCACCAACCAATATTTTCCATGCTTTCTTCTTAGCAAATGCAAACTTTCCACCATCTGAGGATCTATATAACTATGACTAGCTCCTGAATCAATTAAAATAACAATGGTTTGGTTGTTGATCATACCTTCCAATTCAATCATATGTGATTGATACTTTGCTTGCTTGTTGTCTAGGGCTGCATAGATTCTTGGCACATTTCTTCCCATGTCCTCCACTGTTTTAGCTTGCTGAACATTGTGAACAGTTCTCACTTTTTCACCTCTGTAACGACAATCTTTGTACATATGATCTCCTTTACAACCCCAACATTGAATAGGTGGTTGCCTTGGCCTTTCACCCCCTATTTCAATCGCTCTAGGATATCTAGGTGCTTGTTGTCCCTGAGGATTATTTATGAAGAATGGTGGATTAGACCCCTTCTTCCTTTGATCCACCTTGAATTTATTTTTGTCTTCCCAAGATTTTTGGAAAGTTGGCCTTGATTTTTGTTGATCATAAAGGCATTTATCTCACCTTATGGTCTCCTCCAATGTCTTGGGATCATCATACTATATTTTGTCACTGATGAAGGATGGAAATCCACTCAAATACCTCTGAATCTTAATTGTCTCATCCTTAATGAAAGAGACATGCTTCAGCAGTTCTAGAAACATTATTTCATATTCATCTATTTTCATACTCTCAAGATTGAGTTCAAAGAACTCTTTCATTTTCTTGTCATAATATCTCTTAGTCAATAATTTCTTTTCAAAATACTTGTTAAATTCCCTCCAAGTAACACTTTTCTCTTTAAGGTGTTGCACCTACACAAGCTGATCCCACCACATAGATGTCTTTCCCTTGAGTTGATGTATGTAAATTCTACCTTCTACATGAGAACAATAATTATGCAATTGAAAATACTTTCTCATGCCCAACAACCATGTTTCTGCATCCTCATCTTTCTTGTGCTCACCATCAAATGTAGGAGGTTTGATTTTATTCATTTCTCCTCATAGCTCATCCACCCCAGACCTCTTGTTATTCCTGATAGGGGATGGACTTGATATGCTATGTGATCTCTTATTGGAATGCCTCGGGGAGTGATGGTGGTGTCTGCTAACACTTCTTTCTCTTCTTTTCTCATCAGGATGCCTGTGACATTCTTATTTGCTTGAGGCACTCTCCTTATCCAATTTCTTTTCTATTATGTTCAAGCTCTGCAATAACTTCATGTTGAAGTCATCCTTTTTATCATTAGCTCTCATAAGTCGTTCATTATCAGTTGTATGTCTTTGGACATCCTTCTGTAAATTTTTAATGGTCTCTTCCATATTCATGTTTTCATTCCTTTCATCTCCATGTCCATTGGAGTTTGTTCCTTCAATGCCCAAATGGACATCCATCCCTCTAATCTCATCCTCTTGAATGTAAGTCCCTTGTGCCTCTTCCATTCATTTGGAATATATTTTTATATTGATATAATCTAATTGTTGTTAACTCTACAAAATGTGCATCCAACAAAACTTTGTCAAGCTAATTGTTTCAACAATTCATGAAAATATAAACCATTCTGGTTCAATAAAATATATCAGAATTTTTTCTTCTAATTTCCTAGAAATTTGAATGCCCAGATCAATTTTCTGGGTTGATATTTAGATTCCACTTTCAACCACCTTTCCAACGCCTACTCCCATGCTCAATTCTAAGTCTTGAGCAGAAAGTTATGGCTATTTGAAATTTTCCCATTAATTTTTCTGTTATTTTTTCAACTGGGTGCAACTCTGTGTTATAATGTGAATTTTTACTCATACTCCTTTGTAATTTTCATAGGATCTCAATTAGGTTTCTTCATATACATCTTATGGACATTTTGTCCAAATTTCATCTCTTTATAGGTTTTGGTATGCTAGTTACACCCTGCTGAAATTCCAGACCAAAATACCATATTGTAACTGGTATGCTACAGGTTCCTTATTTTCCATATTAAATGCTTTTAGCATGCCCAAAAATTTAATTCGGATATTGGAATGACTTCTATGGTTCCATATCTTTCCATTGACTACTCTCATGCCTCAATCTGATTCCATAGCAGAATGTTATGGTTCTTTGAAGTTAGATGGGTCTTAAAATGTACCCTTCACAGTTTGTGATGTAACTTTCTCATAAAAGCTCCATTTGAAAAGATCTTAATGGCCTCAAAAACACGCTGCAAAAATGCTCTTAAGGGCCTCAAAAATGCGGTGCAAAAACGCTATTAAGGGCCTCAAAAATGTGTTGCAAAAAGATGACGTTCAAATGATATAAAACGTCGCAAAAAATCAATGGTTTTCTGTTGCTGTTCACCCTTCAAACAACTTTGCCCACACAAATTTCAATTTGTGCACCCGTATTTACCATGTGCAGAAACATCACAAGGTAAATCGTCCTTTGTGGACTTTAAAACCATTGTGTATCACTTCTCTGTCATGCCAATAACTTGTGCGCACTACTTTGGTGTCGTGCGCCAATATCCACCACGCACAGTTTTGGTTCTTGCACTATTACCTGTTGCGCGTAGTTTTTGTCTCACACGCTAATATTCCGCATGCATTATACTCTATGTGTTGCACCATGCAAAATTTTAGTATGTCTCCACCATGCACCATAACTCTGCGTGCACCACTAACTAAACTGTCGTGCAACAACATAAACCCACATTGTGTGCACACCAACAAAACTCCTTTGCACTTTGCCAACACTACGCACACCACGTGCATCATTATTATGTGTGTGCAAACCACGCAATGCTAAATTTATCGCGCGACCCTGTACACCAATATATTTTCGCACGGCGCCAAAATTTAGCGTTCACACTCGCACACTAACATTTTTCCGCGCGACATCGAAATTTAGTGCACGCACCAGCACACCAATATCTTGTCGTGCAGTGTCAAATTTTACCTATCAAAATATTTTCACTGCACATCATGCATTTATAGTGCACCCACCTGTGCACATTCAATTTTATGCGCATCCATTCCTCATGAATTCCGCTGCAGAAATTGGGGCTTTTGCTTAACTTTTTCCCCAATTTACCATAGACATTCTGCAACTATGAAATTTGTTCAATTTCACCCTGATAACACTAATTCAACTTATGCAAGAACAAATCATTTTATGTTGAAATTTATGGAACGAATTTACCCAAAATCAATTCACGAATTGAGAATTTTATTTACTAATCTCGCTCCATCTTTCATGGCTTCACTGTAACTTCAAATTTGACCAATTCCAGGTCTAAATTTGCTAGAACAAATATTAAAACAATAATATCTCACCACTTGGCCGAATTTCTCAATTTTCCCTTGAATTTAACAACAGAAATTGAATTTTTTTCCCAATTCTACCCAATTGCTATTACTTTTTACCATGGACGCTCTGTAACTCGAAATTTGGCCACTTCGGAATAAATCCTCTGTGACATTTTGCTTCAAGTCAAATTTCTTGGCCCATCTAGGATCAGTGTTGAAAATCGAAGCTCTGATACCATATTGTAACATCCTCGACCATCCTTTCCGAGCCACACTATGCCAGAGAACTCTTACTATTATCTCTGTGGAACATATTGTAACATGCGCAACATCCAACCGAGCTATGCCACATAAATTTTTCGAACTGGATGCAATTAAAATATATACACACAGAACTCTTGTGAAATCATTATATATAAAACATAAACATACAAATACATGTGTAAATACATGGATTCACACTGAAAAAACAATAAACATATACATGCAGCATATACAGGAAATACCCATAAAAATAAGCATAGTTATAACCACACATTTGATAACCCATAAAAATAAGCATGTAAATAACAATGCATCATGTAAATTTATCACACAATTGGCACTTATCTTGGTAAGAATGTCACCAACTGCGTGCAGACCTTCCACGAACCTCCCAGACTTAGACCACATTGTTCATCACTCTCAACAATGAGTCACCCTCGAGTTGGGAATAAACTCCACTCGAGTAAACAGATTCCTAACCAGGCTAACGACTCATAGCCAACAGGAAAGAATCTGTCTCAGGTGCCAACTCAAACTAACAACCTACAGTCCCTCATTCCCCACATTCTTGTCCCACCTAATAAGTGTGCCCCTTCTCTGCTCAACAGTCCTTCGGCTGCCCCACTTCCTTTTCGGGATTTAGCAATAGGCCGGAAAGGAAATCTCAGAGAACTCTAGTTGCAATTTAGCACCTTCAGGAAATCGATTCCCAGCAATTCTCCCATCCAGAGAATTGCTCACAGGCTTGACAACCAGCCTCTTCAATATCCCATAGGCTTGACAACCCACTTCTTCATTCCAACTCACAAGATAACCAGATACACCAACACAAAATGGCTATGAATACAAGTTCAGGTACAATCATGAAGATATGAAAGATAACTCAATGGGTGTGTACATGCTCATGGATGATTGACTAGATGACTGAATGATGGAAGGAAAATTATGGGAAGAATGATGGAAAATATGATGGGGAAATGAACTAAGTCTCAACAATATGTATGCATGTCCCCAACTTGACACTTGTCATGTTGGGAGCTACTTTGGCCCACTTGTACCCAACTTTAGAACTTAGGATAAAATAATTATCCATACTTTACGATTTAAGAAATATTAATATAATATTTCTTTTTGGCTTAAGCTCCCTAGATTATCCCTTTTCCTTAACTTTTAGGCCCCTCCCTTTCCCTAACCAGTGTATTTTAGTCCCCCATCTCTTTTATTGTGGTCGGTCTATGCACAACAATGTATTTATTTTAAGTAAGAGACATATACAAAAATAGGCGCACTAGCCTTTAACATCTAGGCTCTCTGGCCTAATCAAAACATAAGCATCCTAGATTATAATAACTAGCTCACCAGCCTATAAAACACAACATATACATAAAAGGCTCCCTAGCCTCAAAATCGTGAGCACTTAAGTTGTTGTGCGTGGTATCCAAGAATGTGCACACTTCATCATTTTACTATGCAGTACATGTGTGCACTATGCCATGAAATGTGCATACAAAATGATATCAAAACAACTCACCAGCTTAAGTACATTTTCATTTACATTACAATTGGGTTCAACTTGGGGATATTACAATGGGGGAGAAAACCCAACAACCAATTCTTCAGTATAGATTCCTTCAATTAGTACAATGTCACTTTATAGATCTCCAAAACTAGACCAACACCAAGATACCAAAGACCAAGAAACCAAGACCTCTTGCACTAGACCTCCTTTTCTATGCTCCAATTACACAAGAGAAGGTGAGTTGTGTGTGTGTGAAAATGAGAGGAACTCGACCTCTATTTATACACATAACTTGACTCCCGAAAAGACGCATCCCTAAGAGGGGCCGTTTTGAATTTTACCATAAGGATAATAATAAAATAATAATTTCTTTTGAGCCGATTTATACAATAAGATTACAATAACCTTCTCGAGTTTTGACCAATACAAATACAAAAGAATATCTTCCATAGTTACATCAAAATATCAACAGATGGTATTCTTTGTTTCCACACGAGCTCATGACCACTGACTGTTGAACATATGAATCTATACGTCATTGGATATCCATAGTACAACATGACTTCACATCCAATGCATCCAAGGCATGTGGGTAGCTCTAAAATAGCTTCAACATGTCATCATGACATCCACTACCCCATAATGAATTTGTACCTCATCATGTTCACCCCTATGACTTCACAGCCAATCAATCCAAGGCCTATGGGTAGCTCTTAAATAGCTACAACATGTCCCCAGGACATCCACTACCCTGCAATGCATATATACCTCATCACTCCCTCTGAAGAGGGACCACACCAAGCTTGTCCCTGAAGTGCTTGAACTTCATCCTCGACAATGGCTTGTTCAACATGTCTGTAACCTTCTCCTTGGTAATCATGTATTAGAGCCTCACTTCTCCCCTCTACACCATATCCCTGATATAGTGGTATTTGATCTGGATATGCTTCGACCTGTCATGGAACACGAGATTCTTTGACAACTTCATGCAACATTGGTTGTCACACCAAATGCAGGTCACCTCTAGTTTGAGACCAAATATTTAGCCAACAACTTCTAAAGCCACACTACTTCTCTACATTATTCACATGCTACCACATATTCAGCCTCAGCTATACTGAGTGCTACACATGACTGCTTCATGTTGCTCCACAAAACCATACTAGAGCCTAGAATGAAGCAATATGTCGAAGTACTCTTCATATCAAGAATATTTCTAGCTCAATCTGAATATGAATATCCATATAACCCAAACTCATGGTCTGTCACATACTTGAGACCATAATCTAATGTACCCTTAAGGTTTGTTTTGTCGTGACCAAATGAACCTACATGGGCTGCTCCATATACTCACTTAGGGTGTTCACAAGAAAATATATATCTGATCTTGTGTTCATCAAGTACATCAATGAACCCACCATATTCCTGTATAAAGTAAAATCCATAGTCTCTGAAGTCGTATCCTGCAACAACTTCATATTTAATACCATAGGTGTAGTCATTGCCTTGCAATACAACATCCGGAACCTCTTTAGTATTTCCACTTCATACTTCCCTTGATTAAAAAAGATCTCATCCTGTCGCTTCCATACCTAGAGACCCAAAAATTAATGCATCATCCAAATATATTTCATCTCAAACTCAGCAACCAATTTTCTCTTACACTCTGAGATGAGATTCCCCACACCTGTTAGAAACGGGTCATCCACATACAAGAGTAGTATTATCAAACCATCATCCAAAACCTTAAAGAAAAGGTTAGGATAGCACTTCTATTTGTAAATCCCAAGCTCATCAGCAAACTGTTGATCATGCCATACCATACTCTAGGTGCCTCCTTTAAACCATAAAAATCCTTCTTCAATATGCACACATGTGTCTCCCTATCACGTACCTTGAACCCTTGTGGTTGATCCACATATACTTCCTCTTTTATTTCACCATTCATGAAGGTTGTCTTCACATCCATCTGATGCACCTTCCATTTAATTATTGTGGCCAATGAAAGTATAGTTTTGATCGAGGTATATCTCGCCATGAGAGAAAATGTCTCCTCATAGTCAATTCCCTCCTTTTGAGAGAATCCTCGAAACACAAATCTAGACTTTTAATTTTCAATACTGCCACCAACTGCATGTTTCGTCTTGTAGATCCATTTTGAACTTACTATTGATTTCTACTTCGGTCTAGGGACCACATACTAGAAATCATTATTTACTATGGACCGATATTTCTCCCCCGTGGAATCCTTCCATACCCTCATTTTTGCAACCTCTTCATAAATGAATGGTTATGCATCCATGATATCACACAAACATGCCAAATAGTTGGTATACAATTTTGAATTCTTAATTTCCCTGAGATATTTTTCTGAGGCACCGTATCTTTTTGCATCTCTGATGAGCTCATGTGCCCAAGCTGGTCTTCTCTTGCGAGAAGGAATCTATGTTGGCCTCTGAGGTTCTTCCATGTCATTATCCTCATGAATGAATTCCTCTGGTTCAACTACTTCTTCCTATGTAAATATAATAACTTCATTCTCCTCCTCATGAACCTATTTTCACAGTCCTGTTTTGATTTGTTGAAAGATGCATTCTCATCAAAGGTGACATCTCGACTAATCTCAACTTTTTGGTGACCGAGAATATATATCATGTATGCCTTCTATGTGTCACTGCAACCAAACAATATTCCATTCTTTCTGGATGGATCCAATTTTGTCCTCTTTTCCTTGGGGACATGCACAAATACAGGGAAGAAAAATATCCTTAGATGGTTGACTTCTGGCTTCTCTCCTGAAAACATCTCCTCTAGTGTCTTGTTTTCAAGTACTTTGTGGTGACTTCTGTTCTGCATGTACATTGAAATATTTTCTGATTCTTCCCACATATGCATAGGTAGATCTTGATCATGGATCATAGCCTTCACTTCTTCCATGATAATCCTATTATTCCTTTCCGCTACTCTATTCTACTAAGGATTGTAGGGAGTAGAAATATCCCTCTTAATCCCATCTTCCTTGAAATAATCTTTGAATTCCTATAAAGTGAATTATCCTCCATTATATTATCTCAAGGTATTTATCTTTCACTCTGTTAGGTTTTCTACTAGTGCCTTAAATTCTTTTAATTTTCCAAAAAATTCATTCTTTCCTTCAACAAATAGATCCAAATTTAACATGAGTAATCATCAATAAAATAAATATAATATACATACCCTCTTAATGAAGTTGTTGACATCGGTCCACACACATCTAAGTGCACGATATCCAATACTCTTTTGGATCTCCTAACGTTGTTGGGAAAGTAGCGCTTCACGTTATTTCCTTGTGTGAAACCTTTGCACACGCCGTCTATTTTTTCCTGGATCTATGGTAGTGCCATCACCATTGTTGGGCATAGGCCCATTTTTAGAAGGCTATTTTGGGCACATGCATATTTTTGCAAAAAATGTCTATTTTGGAAAAGACCTAATTTTGGAGTGTGCACAATAGATGGAAAGAAAGTAGCATGAAGAAAAAGAAGGAAAAGCAACATGCAAGTGGAAAAGCAACATGGTGCACATGCATGCAAACCTAACCATGATAGGGTTAGGGTTTTTGATAAAGATTGTAACAATTATAATCCTGTAAAATAATATAAATAAGAACCTATGAGGTCTAGGTTGGGGGTTCAATGAGATGATAAGGGTTACTATGATTGTAATAAGGTGGTAGAAGAGTCAAGTAAGCTAGATTTTGAGGGTTAGGTCACAAGCTGAGGAGCCTGGTGGAATCTAGTCCACCTAATAGAGGTTCCTTAACCTCATCATGATTGTATGATTGAAGATGTAATGTGTGAAACATCATATTTTGCAACAGACTAAATAAAAGATAAGAGAAGAAAAATATTTGTGGGCGTATCCCAAGAGACGGTGAACCACAGTAAAACTTGTTTTCTACGTGATGTTTCTTGAATGTTTACTTTCTATCAATGATTAGTTTATGAATGAATGGTTAAGATAGATGTATTAGCATGCATGCATGAGACAAAAGATGAATGAATATTAGTAATACTTAAATAATTAGTAATATTAATTCATGAAGAAGGAAGAACCACGCCACATATCCCCACTCATTCCTAGATTGCAAACACCTGAGTATTGAAGTCAGTCATAAATCTATCTCGGGTGATATTGCATGGTGCACACTGTGTGCAATGTTTCCTTCTAGTTTACCAGGAGGGTCGATAGTTTTAGAGGGTTTTGTTGGAAACCTATTGAGATCCGAACCTAGACCAGACCAAGAAGTGAAAAAAATATTCAACCAATAAATGGTTCAGTTTCTGACTAGAAAAACATAGGATTGAGTGGACAGGATCCATGCAAGAAATGCGTGGAGAATGAAGGTATAGAAGGGAATGATTATGCCATGGAATCCAATGAAGGAGGATATTTAAAGATGGTTGAAAATAAAGGAACTTGAGTTTGTGCAGAAGGATAAAAGAAAATTTAAGTTAACACGATGAAAATATCTTGACAAATACGTGTTTAGCGACTTGCATGAGGTATTTTTCTGTGATTTCCCACATTTTTTGCAGGAGTGGCTATTGAGGTTAAAATAAAACCACCGTACAAATCGAATCAGACCTCTGGAGTGGAATCCTGTGGATATCGCGCAACTACAACAAGTTAATAAAAAATTTATATGCGTAGTAGATTTATGGTTAGATAGTATTGTTACATGGTTTATCACTAAATTTGCAGTAGATACCGTGAAGTCTTACAATGAAACAGAGAGAGATTTTCTAAAATGACCTAGAGGTAGGTAGATAAGATCATTTTATACTTCAATCAATATTTTATTGTATAGCAACGGTGTGATGACCATGGAATCAGAGAGCTAAACTTCCCTGCATGCATGGGGGAAGGGGGGAAGCACTGACAGAAGGTGGCAAAATGGAGGAAGAGATGGATAAGGGAAAGAATAAGGAGGCCATGGACCCAATAATTATGGAGGAATACCAGATAAATAAGATAATGGAAACAACTAGAAAGACACGCAGTGGAACACCCTACCAATATAAGATGATTAACAAGAAGATATCCATATCTGATAGAGAGGGCTTGGCAAGCTATGAAGAAGAGATAGATGATCTTCAGGATGGGGAGAATATTGAGGAAATAATACACACAACATATGAAAGGAAAACAAGAGGTCCAAGGTCATGGACATAAGGTAGAACTCCAATCCAGATAACCATTAGTGTGGAACCTATAACCCCATGTTGGACTAGTACACCAAAAAGAGAACCAACATTTAGAAAACCAAATTTTAGTGGAAGAAGAATAATAGGACAAGGATACAACCAAGAAGCATCAATTGTAAGACATGATAAGACAATCAAATATCTACACTGTGCAGAGGTAGTAGTCTAACACAGTTCAAAATGGAAAGACATGATCCCATGATTAGATTACCAGAATTTCAGGGAGAGGCATCAAAGGACCCTGAAAATCACTTATTCATCTGTGAGAAGGTCTGGGATGGAAAATAGATCAAATATGAGGATGCAAAACTCATGCAATTAGCTATCATGCTAAGAGACTGTGCACTGGACTGGTAAATGAGCCTAAATGTAAACAGTCCACCGGGAGTAACAAGGACTATTACTGATGTGAAAAAACTACTGATAAATGAATTTCAAAATGCTAGCTCAGAGGATTAGTATATGAATGAAATTATTGAAATCAGGAAAAAACTAGGTGAGTATGTTTGGGAGATTGATCATAAGTTTAAACATTTGAAAGGTAAGTTGAAGTATGCAATTACTGACATGAAACATAGGAACTTATGTGTGAACTCACTGTTACCAAATTTGAAATACCCATTATGACAACAGAAGTTCCAAACTCATGCAGAGGCTATGCAAGAAGCCTTACAACTAGAAGAGAACCAGTATTAGAAGACAGATCCAACTATAGAGGAGTTTAAGGAGCATATGAAGAACCTAACATTTCAACTTAACCAGAATAAGGGAAAAGAGAAATGATAAGTTGTTTGGTGTACCACATGCAGGACAGAAGGACACCACAAGAACGAATGCCAAACTTTCACACAATACATAGCAATACGATTACCAAACCCTTTGTCAATAGGAGGACCATGGTGCAATATTTGTAACAAACATGGGAATGATCCATATCATTTTCCAATGATGCATAAGTATAAGAAAATACCCAAAAGTTCATACTGCAATTTTTTCAAGTTAGTGGGCCATGATGAGAAAGATTGTAGGACAATGGAGCTGATGAGAGAAAGAACTTCATATACTTATAGGGTGCAAGAAGAAATGATGACAGGAAAGGATACACCGAAGTTCAAATAGGTACCACTGACATACAACAATGTGAAACAACAATATAACAATGTGCAACCGCAATACAACAATGTGTAGTCACAATACAGCAATGCCCAACCACAATATAACCCTACACAGTATAATCAGGTACCTCAGTACAATGCACCGCGAGGATATATAGGTTGATACAGAGTTGGAGGATGAGATAGAGGAGGATTTGGATGAGGCCGAGGTCCAATAGTGTGTCACAACTTCCAATAGCCAGAACATTATGCAAGGGAGTGTCCACTTCCACCAACGACATGTATGTATTATCACACATTAGACTATGATGTAGAAGACTGTCCAACACTCTTGGGAAATATCCAAGAAAAAAGGAACCAGAACAAGTAGAATGTCCAATATATTTCTGGAGAAGCCAGGGATGATGGGAGAAACATCAATATAGTCACTCGAGGAGGAGCCAAAATAGGAACTCACGCAATAAAACAATATCCAGCGCAACACCAATGGTTTAAGAAGAATATTGAGCCACATAAGAAGTTTGAGACACGAAAATAAAAGGAAACATTCAAGGAGTCCATACAGGAGTTTTTTAGGAAAAATTGTGCATCTACATCAGCCGCGCAACACAGTCAGAACGTACCAATGTACGAAATTCCCTCTTCAATGAACCATACCAGTGAATCACAACCTTTAGAGAAAGTAAGTAACATAAAACAAATTCTGCAATCTTGTGTTAAGTTATTGAAGGATCCATCATCTGTTAAGATCTTATAAAATATTCTAGAAATATGTAACACAGAGGTAGAAGGGAAATTAAGGCAAAAAACAATCAATCATCTCCATACAATAAGAAGGACAAGTAGGGAATTCAGACTAAATGATAATATTGGGGACTTCAACATGGGTGAAATTATACTGGACTTAGGCTCTAAAGTAAATGTATTACCTAAGAAGACATGGAAGTGTATGGGAGAACCCACACTAGGCTATTCACCTGTCCAGTTGAAATTACAAAATAAACACAAAGTATTACCAATTGGAAGTCTTAAAGGTGTGAAAATAGATTTGGATGGAGTGTGCACTATGGCATATTTTGAAGTAATATAGATAGTATATGGTACAACACCTTAACCATCATTTCTTAGATTGTATTGGGAATTTTATAACCAGGGCATAATCAAATTGAAGAAAAGGAAAATGACTTTTGAATCACGTGAATATAGAGTCATTGCACCATTGGATCTGTTAGAAGGATAAATTTGTATAGAGCCCACTTGTTTGGATCTGGAGGAAATAAATCAGTTGTACAGAATCGTCGTGCGAGAAGAGGATTATGTCAACCCAACTGCAGATGGGTTACTCAGTTGGAGAAGCATTACATCATGTGCTTCTGAATTAGACATAGGTTTGGAGGATTGGAAACAATGATTACATGAAGTCTCCACAAGGAGGTGCACAAGAATTGACCACGTAGTAATATGGGTTGGTACAGAGATAAGAGAACCTCCCAATTTTCATGGGTTAAATAACTTAGAGGAATTTCTGAAAAAATATGAAGGGGAAGTGTTAGAAAATCAAATACTCTTATCCTTATAAATTGCACTCAAGAAAACAACTGCAATATGGTGGGGTGCGCACAAAGAAACAATTCAAGACTAGTATCAATGTAAATGATTATTGCGCATTAGATTTGGTGCCGAACTAAGAAGCAATATAGTCCATAGGTGTGATGGGAAAAGAAAACCAGTGGAACACTTGGAGAAGTGTAGAAAAAAGTGGAGGATGACACCACCATAGGAATGGCCTCATCACTTTATCCATACATTGGAAGGAATTCAAGGGAACTGGTATATACACTAGGAGATGCACAGAGGTACTACAAAATAGAAAAAAAATAGAGAAAAAATTTGTTGCAACCTTCTCATTTTAACATGAGAACCCCAACATTGATTCATCAATGAAGCATATACGAGGAGTGATATTTATTGATGAACCAGGGGTTGAACTCATGAAAAAATATCAACAACAGAATAGACAGACAATCAAAGAAATATTTTTATGCTATCATGTTGAAGAGGAAGCACCAGATGAAGATGATCCACACAACATTCAGATTACAAATATTAAGGGAGAAAGAGAGGTGGAAGTTCCATCTATGGAGTCAGAAGTATTTGTTGCATCAATCAAAGTTAAGAAAGTCAACACTGGGAAAACTGACAATCCTAAATTGGCAAGTATTGGAGACTATTGGGATGAACAAACAGTAGAAATAATAACAGAGTTATTGTGTGAATACAGTGACATGTTCCCAATGAAATTTACAAAGAGGAAAGACATAGAAGGGGATCTAGGAGATATGAAAATAAATCTCAAACCTAAGGCAAGACTTGT
>ML871138.1:8779-19951 GCA_009831015.1 Picea engelmannii | reverse complement strand
AGGAGAGCACATGAAATGCATGCTACAACCATCAACATGTACAAATCTTATTTAAAAGACAAAATTTTAGAGGCTACAAATTTAGATCATCACTATTTGAAAACAAAAGAAACATTATAGAAAGACAATTTATAGTAGAAATTTAAATATTATGAGCTGCAAGAGGATGAAATCCTCACGTGTAGAGGAAAAGTATATGTACCGAATTCTAGAGAGATGAAAAATATAGTGTTGGGACAAATGCGCAATCTGCCATATGATGGGCACCCAAGATATCATAAATCAATTGCAATTGTAAGAAGCCAATACTTTTGGCCAGGAATGAAGAAAGAAGTGGCTGATTACATATCCAGATGTCTAGAATGTCAAAAGGTGAAGATCAAACATAGAAATCCTGTTGGGTTGTTACATCCATTTCCCACTCTAGAATGGAAATGGGAAGTTTTTATAGTTGATTTTATTACTAATATTCCTAGAACAATGAAGCAACATGATTCCATCATGGTAGTGGTGGAAAAATTGACTAAGGTTGCACATTTTATTCCAATTAAGACTACACAAAAGGCAACAAATATTGCATAAATCTACATGAAAGAAGTTGCGAGGCTACATGGAGTGCCCAAGGAAACAGTTTCAGATATAGACCCAAAGTTTACATCCAATTTTTGGAAAGGTTTATTCAAAGGCTTTGGGACAAATCTAAATCTCATTATTGTTGATGTTTGGACAACATCGGGAAGACATTCTCCCAAATTAATAATTAATAATATAATTATTAATTATTATTAATATTATAACGATTAATTGTTATTAATATTATTAATATAACAACAACAACAACAACAACAACAACAACAACAACAACAACAACAACAACAATAACAATAAATTGTTATTATAATTATTAGAGACACATCCTTTCATGGATGGTTACCATTTGTTCCTTTAGGTTCTCTATGTATTTGGCACATTCATCATCGTAATAAATCAATTATATAATCCATCACATCATCTTATATAATATCTCATAAAGAAAATTCAACATGGTATCAGAGAAGGACTAGGCTTGACTCCCTCAGAGGAGGGACCAGGAAAATGAGAGTAGAGTAAAATGTTGGGAGTATTTATGGAGTTGTTACAATCTCTATGTACAACATATTTACTTTTTACTCCTACCTAAATTATAGAAATAATTTCATAAAATATAGTGGGCAGTAATTTCTAGTAAAAATGTCTAATTACCTAATTATGAAGAATTCACTGCATATTTGCTTCTACCTATATTTATGCAAAGAATTGCATGAATTATGGAGGAGAAATTTAACAAATTCAAATACTATGTGGATTGATTATAACCAATTTAATCTTTGGGTAGTTATGGGAGGTATTCTCCAACTATTATAAGAAATAAAATAAAATTTAATTTTAAAAGAAGTCATGTCTCTTTGGATCAATTTAATATTACTATAACACTTGAAAGACACAACAATAAACACACATATTTTTCTCTCTCACATGTGAGAAGTGATCTAAGGAAGAGATTGAAGTTTCTAAGTAGTTGAAGGTTTTGAGTGTAATTACTTGTGATGTTCTAGAGTTTACTAAAGTAATATCGTATATGATTGGAAGTAATTACCACTTGCGGAAAATTGTGCTTGTCTAAATTTAACACTAGAAAATTCAACATGGTTAGCTATATGAATTCGAGTATATGATGGATGTGTGTTGGTCATAGTAGGAGACATATCATTTGCAGAAGAAGAGGAGGTCAACACATGCAGAGGGAGTAGATGACTCCAAATACTATATAGCCTCAGAGGGAGTCAAGCTTCAAAGGGAGCATGTAGATTCAGAGTGGGCCCGATCTAAGAGAGAGTCAGTTGCTTAGAGACTTTCATTTAGAAAGGATTCCTCTTCAGATTCATATTCATATGGGAGATATGTCCTCCAGGACTGAAAGTAAGGAGGCTAGACCTTGAGGAGATAATAAACCTTTTGGAGAGGATTCCCTTGTTTCAATGAAGGAAGTTAGTCAGAAGGACTAGGATGTGGACCTTTTAAACCTTGATTCCAAGAAATGTACATTAGTTGAAAATAAAACATTTGTTTAGATACCTATGTGGTACAAGTGGATATGGATTGAGATATGCTTCAAATGGAGATGTGAAGCTGCAAAGTTATATAGATTCTGACTGGGCAGGGAGTGCAGTGGATCAGAAGAGTACTTCTAGATGCTGTTTTAGTATGGTATCACTGTGATCTCATGATTGAGAGGAGAGAAGACATCAGTGGCACTCAATACAGTGGAGGAAAATTATATAGCAACCAATATTGTAAGCCGTGAAGAAGTGTGGCTTCAAAAGTTTCTTGCAGGAATTCATTTGAGACATGGTGTAGAGAGGAGTTGTGGAACTCCAATACATATCCACGAATGAGCAGATAACGAACATTCTCACTAGCCCATTGTATAGAGTGAAGTATGAGTATTTCAAAGACAAGCTTGGAATGATGCAGAATGTCCACCCTTTTTAAGAGAGAGGTGTGGTGTTTCTCTCCTCCAGTCGACTAACCCCTCTGGCCAAGGGTTTCCCCAATTAGTCATGTGAGGTGACTGAGGGAATAATGCACAACCAGGTACAAGTATTTCCTACACGATGTGAGGTGGCTAGGTGTGAATAATACTTGCAACTTATCCTTTCCTACGCCATCTAAGGTGGCTAGGTGTGAATGGGGATATGGTCGTAGTATTTCCTATGCCATGTGAGGTGGATATGTGTGAATAACACTATTGGGAGAGGAGAAACATTGCAACATAGTCATGGAGACTATGGTAGTGGTTGTGTACCACTCAAAAACATGCTAGTAGCTGTGTGCTACTAGTGGATTGCTACGTAGTCATGAGACCATGACAGTGGTTGTGTACCACTGGAAAACATGCTAGTAGTTGTGCGCTACTAGTGGATTGCTACATTGTCGTGAGCCTATGGCAGTGGTTGTGTACCACTAGAAAACATGCTAGTAGTTGTGTGATAATAGTGGATTGCTATGTAGTTGTGAGACTATGGCAATTGTTGTGTACCATTGGAAAGCATGCTAGTAGCTATGTGCTACTAGTGGATTGCTATGTAGTCATGAGACTATGGTAGTGGTTGTGTACCAATGGACAACATGCTAGTATCTATGTGCTACCAGTGGATTTCTACGTAGTCGTGAGACTATGGTAGTGATTGGATACCACTGGATAGAATGCTAGTAGTTGTGTGATACTAGTGGATTGTTACGTAGTTGTGAGACTATGACAATTTTTGTGTACCACTAGAAAAAATGCTAGTAGTTGTGTGCTACTAGTAGATTGCTACGTAGTCGTGAGACTATGAAAGTGGTTGTGTACCACTGGAAAACATGCTAGTAGCTGTGTGCTACTAGTGGGTTGATACGTAGTCGTGAGACTATGGAAACAATTGTGTACCACTGGACAACATGTTAGTAGCTGTGTGCTACTAGTGGATTAGTACATAGTCGTGAGACTATGGCAATGGTTGTGTACCACTGGACAATAATTGTGTACTACTATGACATGGAAATAACTGTGTATTGTTAGATGACATTGCAATAGTTGTGTGCTACTGGTTTATTGTAGGATAGTCATAAAGAATGTGACAGATGATTTGAGCTACCAATGGCATAGTAGTAAGAAGTGTGCTACTAGTTGGTTAAAAAGTAGTCAGTGGAATACTAGATGAAGACATCGTGAAAAGATACCTCCCTAGCTAAAAGGGAGTGTTGATGTTTCAACATCGAGTAGACATTCACTCACAGGGGTGTACCTATGGTGAATGTCCCTAGTAAGCATCAGGAAGACATTGTCCTAGATTGGGCTATAGACCAAGGGATATAGGATACATTTATCACAAGGGTGTACTTATGGTAAATGGGCCTAGACGTAATCCTTCCTTGATCATGACAATGAGTGATATGGACTCGAGGTGCCTGAGTTGCAGAATGTCTCCCTTGTTGAGAGGGAGTGTTGATGTTTGGACAACATCAGGAAGACATTCTCCCAGATTAATAATTAATAATTAATTAATAAATAATAATAATAATAATAATAATAATAAATAGTTATTATAATTATTAGACACATCCTTCATGGATGGTAACCATATGTGCCTTTAGGTTCTATATATATTTGGAACATTCATCATTGTAATAAATCAATCATAGAATCCATCGCATCATCTCATATACAATATTATCTCATATAGAAAATTCAACAAGTACAACATATCACCCAGAATCAGATGGGAAAATAGAGAGGACCAATAGAATAATTGAAGACATGCTTAGAATGTATGTGATGGATCAACCACCAAAGTGGGAGGATTATATCCACTTATTAGAATTTTCTTACAATAATGTGTATCAAGACTCATTAAAAATGATCCCATTTGAATCATTGTATGGCAGGAAGTGTAACACACTAGTGAATTGGGATAACCCAACATACATAGTTTCCATTGGGCCATATTTGTTAAAGGAAATGGAAGAGAAAATGAAAAGGATTAGGTAGAATTTAAAGGCTTTCCAATACATGTAGAAGTTTATAGATAAGAACAAGGTTTTTAGATATTTTAAAGTGGGAGAACATGTATTTTTTAAAGTGAAAGAGAAAACAAGTTTGTTAAGATTAGGAAGTTTCCCAAAGTTTGTAGTAAGATATTGCAAGAATTTTGAAATATTAAAGAATATAGGTCCAGATGCATACATGATATCATTTCCTGCATCCATGAGAGTGCATAATGTATTTCATGTGTCCTTATTAAATAAATATGTTCCCGAACCTAACCACATAATTGATTGGATTGTGATCCACGTGGAACATGAAGGATAATTCTGGGTGGAACCAGTGCACATCTTGGACTAGAAGGTCAAAGTGCTCATGAAAAAAGAAATCAACCTGGTAAAGGTCCAATGGACTTGCTACGGTCCTGAAGACGCTATATGGGATCATGAGGAGACTATGTGGGAGGAATACCTACAAATTTTTGACAATTTTGAAGAAAACATAATATAAGAATGAAAGACTCCATTTTGGGCAGCGAGAGTTCCAAAACCACATCTCATATTCCTTCCCAACTTGCTCTAGGAGCCCTGAAAAAATAATGGTACACCCTGATGGATTGAGAACAGTGAAGGGGGTGCATTCCTTGGGTCAATCGATTGAGAGGAACATGAGATTATGGTTGGAATTGTTGCTGGAGTTATATAAAAAAATGCACAATTTTAATTTTCTAAGCACTGTGATGTAAATTTGTGCATGTATATTAGCATAGTGATGTGCAAAAGGATGGTTCATGATGTGCATCGAGGATGATGAAAAATTGTAGGGGAGGGGGAATGTAACATACCCACTGTAATTCCTAGTTTAATTAATGCATAAGGTAGATATGAAATGTGGCTATGAGCAAGCGATGTATATGCAAATTGTGTTTCTGAATTTTAATAAATAAAATGTGATGCCAATTGCTAGGGTACATGGACAGAGATAGGGGATGAGTTTTCCATGAGAGGAGAGAGTGTCAAACAGGGGTCCAAGGGGGAAGTTATTTATGGGTATTAATCCAAACAAAATTTCTTGAATTTTATTATCATTAGGGACAACCTTTTATTTTATGTTTGAGTGTATGAGAGCCCAATCATTGAATACATGTAAGAGGGTGGGTGTGAGAAGTCACATCCCATAGTTATTGGGAGTATGGGGCTGAAGTAAAATCAAATTTAGGGAGAGTTAGAGTCAACTTTATTGGGGAAAAGAGAGGAAATTCATATGGGAGAACAAACAATTTTTGGACAATCATGTGTTGGCATGAACAACAAGCAGAGAATAGGGAAGAGGAGATCTGGAGCTGGAACAACAGTGGAGGGAAAATTATGGAACATTTTTAGAGCTATATAATACTGAAGAAGAAATTTTTTAGGATTATAGAAGAAGCAAGTTGTCAGGCTTGAAGAGTGAACTCCTGTGTGATTTGCACTGTAACAACAAGGGATTGTTATTGTTTTATTGGTAGTTTTCCTAGCAATGAGTTCCCTTGAGTTTTGAGTAGTGATATTTCTAGTTACCTGTTCTAGAGAGACCTTGATAAATGAATGTGACACATGATGGACTGATATTAGTGAAGGGGTACATTCCTTGGGTTGTGCAGGTCAAGAGGAAGAGAGCTGGTGGAAATTAGGATAGATGTAGGAGAATACCAATGGTTTGTGGAATATTTGAGATATGAGTGGACTGTGAGAGACACCCTCTTTTGTGGATTACTATCCCCATTTCAGAGGTGACTTGTTGTTTATATATATAATAACAAGTCTATGGTTGGGTGGCACCTTCGTCCCAAGAATATGGTTTCACAATTGTTTTAAAAATAAGTATTTATTTGCTTTTTTTTCGAGTTATTTCATGAGTTTAATTTCCATGCTTTAACTCTGTGTATGTGAATGGTTTATTTTCTACCGTAAATGAGTTTATTAGATACATTCATGTTTATCTCATCATGTTGTACCTTCATTTTAAATAATGGTATCGACAATTGGTTAAATTTATGTGTTTTCCTGTAGCTGGTAAGCTACATGATTAGTTAGCAACAAATTTTGAATTTATGTGTATTTCACATGATAATGTTTCTCAATTAAGATGGGGGACATTGCGCTTTATATTTGAAACCACTTGATTGTCCTTTATTATTACCTATATTCTTCAAGTATTGTTTTTTCACACGGGCCTCATCAATTTTTCTAAGTTTAAATAACATCACTTACTTAGAAACTATAACTGATTGAGTAGACCTTGTAGTTACTTGAGGAGTAAGTATAGGTTCTTGGGAGATATACCCAACTTAATTCCTATTCTTTTTGAACTTGGTGGTGTTCTATTGCACACTCTTCCCTTTCCTTTTCCTGAAGTGATGCCAACATATCCACTGGTCCTTTACATACCCAATAGCATAGAATAGGGACTTGAGGGTTTTAAATGCCTCCCACATAGTTAGTGTTGAGATTGATGCTGCTAATTTGAATCGTTGGTTGCAATAGCTAGAAGTTTATTTCATTGTCCATAACATAGAATAAGAGAAACATATTTCATTTGATTGACTAAAACCATAGGGCCATGCCTTAAACTGGTGGGAAAGATACATTGACAAGCATAGGCTAGAGGGTGATCCACCAGTAACTAAGTGTTTGAGGCATGTAAATACCCTAACCCTAACCCTAGATGACTATCAATTTGTGTTAAATATTGGGCCACTAGGAAAGGAAGGGATTCAAATCTTTTGGTATTGTTCCATAGTTTAGCAGAACATCTAGGAGTGGGATATTGAAGCATAGCAAAGAAGGTAGAAGATTATGTAGCAACCATGCAAGCCACAATGTTAATGACAACTCCATAGTGAGTTCCCCTTTCTTTGTAATTGTATTTCATAACTAATAAAAACAAAGGAGAGCATAGGCATCAACTTCTAGTTGAATTTTCTCATGTATTGGGTTTCCCATGTCACATCTTGCGTTCACTTTCTTGTTTCTTTCATTTCAATTTCAGTTATTTCCATAATTTGAGAATACACTAGTAATAATTAATATGATATCTAAGGTAATAAATTTCAAAATAGAATATTTCATAATATTGTAATATCTATTGGGACAAACTCTTCTAGTGGAATGTCCATAGCAGTTTACAGATCATATTGGTATCATAGTTGTTTTATTTGGGATTTTTGTGGGAAGTTGTAGGTTCCAAGAATTGGTTTAAGAAGGAAGTTTCATAGCCCTAACCATGGTGGATGAGTCTAATTGTAACAAATCTTGAGATAAGGTACATGAGAGATTTTAGAAGTTGGAAGAATAAGTCATTGATATCTCTCACAACATTGCCTCCTCATGGTAGCTCTAGCGAACAATTTTATACCTTTTTGGGAAGTTACTGGATCTAACTTAGAAGTTGGATTGGATGAGAAATCATGAGATAATGAAGACCTATAAAATGAGTAAAAAAAATACCCAGAGAAAGAGAAACTAAGTTCCAGTGACATCACTTCTTCAAAATATTTGTTTAAAATGGAAGTGACAGTGGACATCAAACCCTACCAAGGTGATATTGGTGTTGTTAAGTTGAATCATTGGTTGCAATAGTCACAAGTTTATTTCAACATCCATAACATAGAAGAAGAGAAAAATATTTCATTTTCCTGATTGAAACTAGAAGGCCATGCATTGACCTGGTGGGAAAGACACATAGAGACCCTTGGTTAGCGATGGATCACCCTCCAACATAAGTGTCTCTGTGTGGCTTTCCAACTAGGTTAGGTATTTTCCTTCTAGTTTTAGTTAGGTAAATGAAATATTTTACTCCTCTTCTATGTTAAGGACACTAAAATAAAATTATAACTATTGCAACCAATGATTCAACTTAACAACATCAATATTATGTTGGAAGGGTTTGATATCCACTTGTTCTTCCATTTTAAACACAAGTTGTGAAGAAGTGATGAAACTTGAACTTAGTTACTCTTTCTAAAAATATTTTTTTGGCTCCTTTTCTAGGTATTCATCATCTCTCGATTTCTCATGTGATCCAAATTTTGATTTAGAGCCACCAAACTCCCCAAAAAGTCCAAAATTATTCCCTAGAGAGACCATGAGGAGGGCCATGTTATAAGAGATATTGATGACTTGTTCTTCCAGCTTCAAAAATCTCTCCTCTGCCTCATCCAAAGGATTGTTATGATTGGATTGATCCACCATGGCTAGGGTTATGTTACTTCCTTCTTAAGCCAATTCCTAGATCCTACAACTTCCCACAAAAACCCCAAAGAAAATTGCTTTGACATCAATATGATTTATAAATTTACGTGGATATTCCACTGGAATGGTTAATCACAACATATCTTACAATAATTTGAAATCTTTCATTTTGTAGTTTATTTACTTATATTTGAAATTTATTATTACTATCACAATGCTCAAAATTATGGAAATGACTAAAACTGAAATGAAATAAATAATCAAATGAACCCACCATTCACACAAATGAACACAAGATGTGACCCGATAAACCCAATATGGGAGAAAATCCATCTAGAAGGTGAGGCCTATGCTCCACTCTCTTTTTCTCGGTTATGAAATGCAAGTACAAATAAAGGGGCACTCTCTATGGAGTTGGGATGGATATTGTGGCTTGAATGGTTGCTACATAATATTCTACCTCCTCTGTTATGCTTCAATATCCCACTCCTAGATTCTCTACTCCACTATGGAATAATAAGAATACCAAAATAATGAAACCCATTCATTTCCTAGTAGCTCAATATTTAACATAGCTCGATAGTCATCTAGGGTTAAAGTTAGGGTTTTTGCATGCCTCAAACCTTAATTGGAGTTAGTTTTTTGGACCCTCTATAATCTTCTTGAAATTACACACGTGACTAGCCTTGCATGTGTGAGTAATGGGGGATGATGTGACATCCACTTCCACATAGGAACTCTGATTGCGGTGATTTTTGCATAGTTGGAAAGCTTATGATGTGTAGAATAGTTTCAAGGGGGTGGAGATAAGCTCACAAGTTTTTGACCCCAAAAAGTGTTATTTGATGCCTCAAACTAGCTTTGAAAGTTTCCCTACCCCAAATCACCAAATTGGGACCTACCCCTAAAATTGGCCTTGCAAACCAATTCTTCTTCCCACCTAGATAGTACCAAGATATATGACAAATTACATAATGATCCATTTTGGATCGTCAACAAAACTTTAGCATACATCTTTTTGTCTCCTATTGTCCTTCCATGTTATTCACTTAAATAGTGAATAGGAGGATAAAAAACAATTACCAACTATTTTGAAATAAAATAACAAGCAAATAAATAAATACAAGACCTTTTTAGGGTTTAGACTTTATAAAGTCATATAATAAAGTTTCCAAAGGTTCATAACTTAAGAGTGATATCTATAAACAAATTATGGGAGATATTTATGGTTGAAACATTATAATCAAATCATGTTTGTCTTTAGAGAGTTAGTTTTGGGAAATAAATTATGCATGTAATAGACTTAGTTTAGGGATATATGTATGTAATCACATTGAATTATATTTAGATTAAATTATTACAAAATTGTTAACTCATTATATGAGTTGTTTAGATGAATTTTCACACAAATGTCAATTTGTTAGCACTACTACATATGGGCGGATTATTCCACGAAATTTTTCCACGTTTTCATTAGTTTCATCTTTTGTTTTTAAATAGGGCGGGATTTTCGTCGATATTGCCACGGAAGTTCGGCGCAATATCCAGGAATAGGTGCTTTTAACTTGGTCGGGATTTTCGTCGCAATAGCGATGAACTTTCGTGGCAATAGCGACGGAAATTTTTCCTATCTCATTGGTCGGTGTTAACGACTAGTTGACTATTTGATCTATATATACTTGACTTTAGGAGACTTTGCGACACAATTGCTATATTTGCGACACTGTTCTTGGATTTTGTTTGAGCTATTTATTTTTTCCGTCACCCACCAGTTGAACAAATCCAATTCTCGATCTACATACCTGAGATTTTGAACTTGCAAGGTTAGTATGTTTTTTTTATTGATATACTCATTTAATTTTTATTTTTTTGTTCAAATGTCCAAATTTCATGTAGCTTGTTTTTTCCTTGATATATATTATATGTGTAGTACCATATTTAATGTCTTTAGTTTTTGGATCTAGTTAGTATATTCTATGGAAAAGGGTATGTGGATTCCATAATATTCTAGTTTTATGGAATCCACATACCCTTTTCCCTTCAATTGTAGCTATAATGTCTCTCTCTTTTCATTGATAAAGATATGGAATTTCTCTTGAAACTCAACCCTGATAGATGAAATGATAGTAATTGATTGTCATTTTCTTCTCTCTTTTATTTTGAAGAACTAATAAAAAAACACCAACAAAGCTTGATTGAATATTTGATACCACTTGTTACATCCCTAGTACGAAAATGGGATCACACTTGCATAAATTGAAAATAATATAACAGTGACAATAATGGTTGGGATACTTGCACACCTAATGGTTGGCTAGCACTTACTAATTCAATTAAATGAAGGAAGAAATCTCCATGAATAAAATCTTGAAGTTG
>ML871136.1:0-11149 GCA_009831015.1 Picea engelmannii | reverse complement strand
TTTTAAACTCCCAATAGTTAACTAATTAATTTCTTTTTCTCAAATTTACCACCCCCTAATTGAATTAATTTATTAAATCTCTTTATTTTACCCTACACACTTTATGAAGACTCACATTAGCTTAAGTGGGTTTTTTTTTGTTTAATTTTATTATTAGCACCTGTATTGTTAATGTTCTAGTAGGGAATGAAATTCTAATGTTATTTGAATGGCAGAGTTATTGTGAACTAGAATATAATGGCATTGTTATTAGGAGATGGTTAAGTCTTGATTATAATGTTAGGGAGAAGTAGTAGTACCTTCACTAAAAAGGTAAATTATCAAGCTTATTGATGGGAATGAGGAAAGGCCTTATGTATGCGATTAAGGAAGCAATTACTTTATGAATTCAATTAACGGAGGAATTGTTTTATGTATTTAATTAAGGAAGGAAACTCCTTGGATTAGGCGAAGGTTGCAAATCATAGTGGTAATGAATATTTAATGTATAGTCTTGAATTAGGTTTTTGTTTTTGACATAGGGCTCAAATTCTGAATGGGAGACGCCTAGTTAGGGGAATTGTTTAAGAGTTTATTCAGGTGTTGATGTCTTAGGGTCATTTAGGTGGACTCCTTCATCCAACATTATTGTGACGTGCCCTTTAGGACGCACCACGTGCTCCAAGGGTGCCACTCGCCTCTTGAATTTCTTTTGCGCGATGTGCCCTTCAAGATGCACCACGTGCTCCAAGGGTGCCACTTGCCAACTAAGTTTCTTTTGTGCGACGTGCCCTTTAGGATGCACCACGTGCTCCAAGGTTGCCACTCGCCGACTGGACTGATTGGTAGACATCTATAACCCCTGGAGTCTACACTCCGCTAGGTGAAATTGTGGGAGACTAAGGGTTATAAGGAATAAGGCCTCCACCTTATTGCGCGCCCCTTAGAATCATCATGAGCGACTGTCACAGTCTACCCTCACGGCATCGTGGATCCTCTCGAACTAGGTAATCGTTAACCTACAGTTCAAGCCATGGCGAGAGTTCTAGTAGGCGGTGGCAGGGTTGTTGTCCACCCCTCTCCCTCAACCTCTCTGCAAATCGTGTGTGGCCCCTTTACTCCATATGTGAGTCTGGTTGGTAAGATATCGTCAGCCTGCATCATCAACAATCATGTCAGCAATGTCAACATCAAATCATCAAAACAAATGAAACATCATAGTAAACATATCAACCCAACAACACACTCCCTGACTTAGTCTGGAGTCCAAGGGGGTTCTACCGATGCCTCTGCATCCCCAAGGTCAAAAACCCTGCACACTCAATAAAACTGAGTCAATAGCACATGTCTACATCAAATAGTAACACATCATGTCATCTGTCAATCGCATCATAATCATGTATAAATTGTCTAACATCATAAAAGTCCAGATCACTTGCGAGCAAGTGTCCTCAAATAATAAGTTTTTTCAGTGCGCCAGAGCGGGATGTTACACAAAGTTAAAAACAAATTACATGCTTATTACAAATTTTAGAAGAGGTTTGGCAAGGATCCAATTCAGATTATTCACAAATATACTTARTTTGGCATGTTTCCACAACTTGAATTTTGCGATACTATCTTCATCATTCAACTGATCCATATTTCCTTTGGTTCAATTCTCATGAACTATTAGGAATTTCCACTTTATTATTCTATGACTTAAAGGAGGAAGATGAAGGAAAAAATGAATATCTACTGTGAAGATGGTTTCACTTTTGAAAGTTTCCAAGTCTTCCCTAGCCATATAGCAGGGGCATAATCCATATTAATTTTTATCTAGCTTGATAGTAGTGTGTAAAGGTTAGCAGTGTTTTTTTAAGAATACATTTTGAAATAATGTGTTCAATTCAATCAAGAAAGTAGGAACAAAAATTTAGGATATGGTGATGAAATTGTTGACTTATTATCTAGTAAGTATTTTCTATGGAAATTTATGAGAACATTGTTCAAAATGAGAATCGTTCATTTATAATGCAACTTTAATGAAATAATATTCTATTGTATAGTGTAAGGATAAGAAGAGTTGTTATTGTGTTTGGATAGAAAACATTTAGAGTGATGTGTGGAGTTTGAGCTAGTTATTTTATGATACTTTTATTTCTTTGTCAAGGGTGGTGTTTAAGAATTAAATATTTACGTCCATACTCTTTGGAAATGGGAGAGGGAGAGTAGACAATAATTACACACACTGAAATTATGCTTTAGTGCTCTATTAAAAAATCAAATAGATTACATATAAATACAACTATAATAGTCTCAAGATAGAAGAAATACCTTGATTTCACAATCTACGTGGTTGAACAAATATCTCAACCTCACACCAATATAGGAAGCTAACTAGTTGGAGAGAATATCTCAAAAAAACTAGGCCTCAACAACCTCCTGAAAGCTAGGAACAAACTCCTTATCGTAGTTAATAGAATTATACATAATAATGACCAATAAATTAAATAATTAAATATGATCACACCAAAGACAAGTGGGAGTTTCATATCCAAACACTCCCCCTTAAGGAATACTTGTCTTTACAATCATTAGGTCAGGTCTTCATCATCACCAAGTCCTTTGAGTCAAAGCACCTCATGCTCAACAAAGTCTATGTTTGGTCCAACCTAGTATTTTCTCTTCGTACCTCGATCATGCATCATCAAACTTCCAAATTCTATATAAAGAAACAATTATCCACCATAATGCATGGGCCATTAGTCAGTGCAACCACTAGTTTAGTAGGATATCCTTTAGGTACATGGTTCAGTCGACCTCTTGATGAACTCCCCATGAATATAAAACTCATGGTTTTCTACGCACCTCCTAGAGTCCACCCATAGAGCATGCATCTGACCTGTGACATGGCTCACTCTGGGTAATAAATAACTCCATAAAGAGGTTTCTACACTACAAATCAATAGGGATACATGAAAAAGGGGTATGCATGGCTAGTCAGGTCTTACAACGATATTCCCTTTACATGTTACATAGATAGAGGTACATACATTACATACTCCATCCCATGAAGATACTAGGTCCATAATCAAACATTTCAAGGACCAATACATTGTAACAATAAATATTACATCATAGACTTGCTATAAAACAATTTTTGACTCACATTAACATATGGTCATGAGTCTATCTTATTCAACACAACTCAATTCACACAATTTACCTTGTTTGTCCATAATCATCCTACTTATTCCACACTTCTGTTGCTTCCACGTGAGTTCCACTATCATCATATTCCCTTTGACCAATCTCTTTGTTCTAACTAGAACAACATATTCGTTCTTCCTTCTTATCATTCCAACAACTTCCGTTTATAAAGAATAGTAAGCAATGATCTTACATCATAAAATATTACCAAGAAGTACTTCGAATTGTCATCAAGAGATATATCATCTTACTCCTCTTCATTTTTTCACATGTTTGGAGTCTTCATTTTCATATTTGATCTTTGGACCTTCAACATCATTGTCAACTCATTGTCTTGGATTCACCTATGATTTGTTAGAGTAGTTAGTTCTAAAAAAACCACTACATTCATATTGAGTTAGTTATGATCAATGTAAATGCTACTAATTCCAAAACATTTATGAGTTCCATCATTAACTCGTTCTTCTTGGAGTTTTCAAACAGGAAATTGTCATATTTGTCACATCTAACAATACATCACACATTAAGTTGATGAGGCTCAACATGTTTCCCTTCACAACTCCAAATAAATTTAAAAGACATTTAATTTAATGTTGGTCAAATATTTCTCACTGTCACATTTATGGATTCTCTATTAGCATCTACCTTTTCCATCTCCAAACATTCTATCAACTTCTTTAACAAAACAACTCAAACTGTAATAAAAACTGTGTAACCTAATTGGCAAACTTCCCTTCACTTCCTTGGCTCCTTACTGTACACCATGATTGTCCCAGCTACCTCTGGCATCACTCTTCTTCTCATGACCATGAACCTCTCATGGTTCACAACTATGTCCAAGGAATCATAATTTTGTCCCAGCTACCTCTGGAATCACTCTTCTTCTCATGACCATGACCCGCTCATGGTTCACAACTATGTCCAAGGAATCATAATTTGGTTCCAACCTCACGTATGACTTCTTCAACCCATCAGCCTCATTAACGTGTTCACTTTCTTCATTTGAATGTCATACATCTTCTTCATTACATCCTTTGTCTTCTTATTGTCTTCCCATATAAACAATAAAGACAAGGGTATTGTTTTCCTTCGAAGCTATTAATGGGTGAGCTCTACAATAAATTCATCATGATTAGTATTGAACAACTCCAAATGAGTTCAGAACTAATTATTGATGCCGAACAGGGTTCAAAATTGAGCCTGTCACATACCATCAACACCCTTCGAGCACATCCTAGAAGTATAATTAATTATTCACCCATCAAAAAAATGGATATTTTTGTTTTTGTCAATTTTGGGGAAATGCAAATCCAAATCCAAAATTTTGTATGAAGGGTAATCTTCTAAAATCCCCTCCATGGAAGGAGCATTAACTTGTTCATATGTTATTGTTCTACATTATTATTATGGTTGTTTACATTGGTCACACGAAATATCTGCTCGGGATTTTCCTTGTGGTGTAGGAATAGAACTTCACATAAGGTTGGCACGATTGATGGTTGGTTGACTCAGCCTCTTGCGATAGAACGAACACATGTGGACCCCAAATGAAAAGAAATAATGATGATGTGGTTGATGGATGGATGGCCAGCCTCTTGCATTAGGATGAATGTATTTAAAAACACTTTATTTTAATCGTTGGTTTAGTTAGTGAAAGCATCACGACTCACGAGGGTTTTTACATATGTGCACTCCTAACTTTTCCTCACTACAATCCTTCATACAATTTATTGTACCTGCTCCTATGAAACTATACTCTCTTATCTCTTCCATCATATCAGACATCTAGAGCTTCCATCCCCCTAATTTCTATATCTATTTATATTTTTATAGCAATTAGCAATGTCATACCCAACGCCTGCATCCTCCTTCCCCCAAACGCACCCTAAAATTGAAATTGAAATAGAAATTCAACATTCTTCTCTACAACTAAGATTGACACTTCCTCTACCTCCTCCTCTGCCTCCACTGTTGTTGATCCCACCACCATCGAAAGTTGCAATAACCACTATGATGTGTTTATAAATCACTGTGGATTGGACATGAAGAAAACCTTCACTAGTTGTCTCCATCGTCATCCTCTTTCACATGGATTTTCCTTCTCAAATAGCACACACTATTCAAACCACCGATTTTTATTACATTTTACAGTGTAGGAGGTTCAGCATTCTCACCATAAAAAGTGGAAATAATCACAGGCAGATATATATTGAATCGTCTTCAGGCCCTCATCTTGGTTGAGTCCTCCCTTGTGACTTGTACACTGGTGCACCCGGTGGGATTATAAGGGAAAACCCACTTGTCAGCCCAACTATGGGTTTACACACCTTGATTGACAACACGGCCTTGAATGAATGAGAAACCAATTCAAAGCACACCCACATGTAATGTAGATTCATATCCAGTCTATGAAATTTAGGAGTGAAAGCCAAACCCCAGCCTAGGCTTTGTGATGCTGAGGATCAAGACTTTTCTCCCTGCAAGGTTATGCCCCAAAAAGTAAGGTACTTCTTCTTGCTTTGAGTAGTAAATACTCGCGAAGTATTCAAGTTTTTCATTAGAGCTTATATTGAAATATTTTGATTTCATATCAAAGTTTCACATCTTTCAACTCAAGTTTTTTTGTGATGCTCAGGAGCAGGACTTTACTCCCTACAAAGTTACGCCCCAAAAATTAAGGTACTTCTTCTTGCTCATACCAACAAGTAAGGTACTTGTTCTTTCTTCGAGCAGTAAACACTCGGGGAGTATTCAAGTTTTTCATTAGAACTTTTATTGAAATATTTATATTTAGTATCAAAGCTTCACAAATTTCAACTCAAGTTTCCCAAGTTTTTCATTAGACCTTATATTGAAATATTTATATTTTGTATGAAAGATTCATAACTTTCAACTCAATTTGGGTTGTATGTATCTTAAACTTTAACCCTCCCTTGTACACTACTATAGTTTCTTTGTCTACAACCATTTTTGCTCATAGACTACCATCCTATTTTGTTTTCCTTATTGTAAACAACCTTGCTCGATCCCACAACCCACTTTCTCGCATTCACTCCCTACCTATCTTAGGCCTATTCCACCACTGTCAGATTCTTTCTTTGTCCCGTGCTACTTGCATCTCAAAGACGCAATTGTTAAGTAGGTGAATATATTAAGTTAAGTTAAGAAATGCTCAAGGAATTCTTCATCACCTAAATGAGAGAGGTATACAACACAAATCCTTTTTATTCATGGAAAAAATGGAAATTTGCCATAAAATTCATGTTTTAATTTGTCATAAATTTCATGTTTTTAAGATTTTCAAATTTTAATATATGATAATGACTTTGGTTATGAATGATTAACTTATTAGTATTATTGATATGATCTATGTTTTATTTTTTTACTTTTTTTATGTGGTTAATTAAGTGTAATTTAAGTAGTTGTGTTATATGGTTTATATTGTATTATATTTTTTGTTAGTTAAATAGGATGATTAGATGTAATTTAAGTAGTGAGTAAAAATAGTTACTTTCTTAGGTGAATTTAAATAATATTTTATAACTTATTTACTTTTAATAAATTAATTGTAAATTGATTTTAACGATATCTTTAGTTTTTTACCATATTCTGTATTTATTGAATGAGTATTTCAATCTATTGTTTTTCACTCTTGACTTGACTGGCCTATAATATTCAATTCAATTGCTTCACTATGAAATTCATATCCATGCTTAAAATGTATGGGTCATTGTATTCCAGTCAAGTTGCACAACCTTGATATTCTTTTTCACTTGCATTAAGTATGCCCTTTCTCATGGCTTTGCACACGTAGGGTTAGCGAACAATGGGTTCAGTTACACTACTTGCTTGGTTGTCTACTTCTCTCCTCAACAATCTCCTCGATGCACAGGTTCGATGGGAATACCTCTATTGTGCTATGGTTTCCTCCACACAGGTTTACGTCATTTATGAGTTCTCTCTCTATTCTCAGCATTTGGAAGTGCAACCATGATTCTTCGCTTACACCATCTGATTATAGCCTCATCCAAATCAAAAGGAATATCGGTTTTAGCAAGAACAAGAACACGCTCTATATACTTTGATAACAAACCATCCCAGTGAGCCATAAACTCAACCATGTCGTATCTTCCACTACCGCAGAGCATAGAATGGGAATCGTTGTTAGGCAGCGACTCTTCTAAATGGTGGCTTATTCTTCACATCAACAGATTGTGGCTCCCCTCGTATGGATATGATGGACAAACAGACTAAAATAAACAAATAACAGCAAGCACTCTCTACTTTACTCTCTTAATCTCATATGTTTCCATTTACCTAGGAAATGGGCAAGGGAAAGTGAGAGTGAGAGTAGACTACTCTACTTTGTTACTCATAGGTTTTCATTTACCTAGTAAATGGGTGAGGGAGAGTAGACATTATTCTTACACACACTAAAATTGTGTTTTAGTGTTTTATTAAACAATTAAATAGTGTATATATTTAAATACAACAATAATAGTCTCAATATAAAAGAACTACTTTGATTTTAGATCTATTTGGTTGAAAAAATATCTCAACCCCACATTAATTTAGGAAGCTAACTAGTTGGAGAGAATCTCTCAAACCAACTACGTCTCAACAACTTCTTAAACGATAGGAACAAACTCATTCTCATACATACTAGAACTCTCCTTTATAATGACCAATAAACTCAATAATTAAATATAATCACACCAAAGACAAATAAGAATTACATATCCCAAGACATATTAATGTTATACAATAAAACATACCTAAGTTACACCAACAAATAACAAGAACATTACCTATGAGCATGTGTATTTCCTATATTTTTAGTGGAATGATTTCATATATGTATTAAAGAAACCCATAAAAATGTGTATTGCACAAATTCTTAAAGTTTTGAAAAACGAGTGTAAATTCTAAGAGCCCTTTTGATGAGCATAAACCATTGTTGATATCAAAACAACCTAAACCGTATGAAAAAAAGTATTGATTTTATTCTTACCAAATGCTTTTGTTGATATGTTTTTTTGTCCTTAATTTGCATGGAAACAACAATAATTTCTTCTATTTCTTAGGTGCAAAGGGGCATCATTAATGTTGCATATTTTGACCAAGGTAATAAATTTTTACTTTCAACTACTAGACTTAGTGAAATTCCATTAGCAAGGTTTTACTACAAAACATGATATCTATCCCATATCCAATTCTCAATAATAAACTTGAAGTAAATTTGAATATAAGTATTCGTTTTTCAACTCCAACCTAGACTTGAAGTTGGAACTTTGTGATTGGTTCTATAAAATGTTGTACATATTTTCCACTGGATTCATGGGGATACATCCTTTTTGCCACTTAATGCTTTTAATGGGCCTCTGAGTTGAGTTTAGTACAATTTTTCTAGTCATCAATCCAATGATTCACACAAAATATGAGAGATGAGACAATGTTATACACACAAAAAAAACTATATCGAATAATTGAATTTTTACAATAGATTGTGACTCCATTATATAGAGTTCACAAGAGATAATATCTCAACTACACACCAAACTAGGTGGAAACTTAGTTGAACCAAAACTCTCAAATTGAGCTAACTAACAACCTTCTAAATAATAGACTTTAAAAATTCACATAGAGGTTATCTCTACCTCTCAATAACAAAATACATTATCAAACATAATATCCTCAGACATTATTAAGACAATTAGGAGTTACATATTCCAACACTCTCCCTTAATGAGCACTTTTCTTAATATCTATCTGTCTGGGTCTTGATCAGAGTCATGTCGTCATCTTTAGCTTCTATCTTCATAAGGATGGGATTTGTGTGTTGCTTCATTTCTTCCCCTCATCATAAATCATCATGGGATTTTGTGACTTACCCCTAACCAGTATAATGCTCATGTGATTTTAGATGACCATGAACCATCACACCAAGTGGATTCTAGTTTACCACAAGCTCGTATACAAGTGGTTTTGGCTGACCACAAACCTCAAACACAAGTAGTTTTGGTTGACTATGCACAAAAGTGGTTTTGAATGGCCACGAACCATCATGATGAAGAAACTAATTTGAAATGCATACATTCTGTTGGGATTTCTTCACTATGATCTTCATCCTCGAACTTTCTTCTTCTTCCTTTTGTACCTACAAAAAACTAATTAACTTCAACTGCTTCTTCCTCTTGTACCTGTAAAAAATTGATCATTGGTGTCCATATAAAAGGTAATCCATATACCAGGATACATGGGTGCCATCCACTGTACTAGTTATGTCTCTAGGAATCATTTTCACCTACATGGTTCATTAACATGCTAAACTGACGTAGACCCCCAAACCCTCAGGCCGAGGTCCACGCAGGATCGTTCTAAATCTGCCCCTTGAGTCTGATTGACTCTTTGGTTCCTCCACAAGGAATCCCACACACACTCGATGGTGTATCCACATGTCCTTTTGAATATGCCCCACGAGATCAACCGCAAAGCACTACCCAAGTCTCTCGATCTCAGTAAGATCATTCCCTCTACTGAACCGGGACTCTGGGTTTCACGATTTTGTGTTCCCTGTTGTCGAGAGTTCTTGTCTCTACAACCTCCAAAACCCGAAATGCCAAATTTCGATGCGCTCAACAAAGGTTGGCTTCCCAATGGGCTTGTCACCTCATCGGGGTTTCGGACTTCGCAACTTCGCGAATCCGGATGCAAGGCTCCCAGTCCTTCGACCTCCAAAACTCTGAAACGGTCAACAAGGTTTGACTTCGCCTCTTTGACAAAGACACGCCACCTGTCCACTCCAATAATTTCTACCTTTGACGGGGACTCTTGCCACCTATCACTCTTTCCGGCTTTCGGGACTTGAACAAGCCTCCAACTACCGTTGCCCTACCACTTCAAAATCCCGAACTCCGAAATGATTTGAGGGGTCCACTATCACGATCAGCGGTCCAATTTGAGTCTTAACTCTCGAAGGGTGGATTCATCCAACGCTTATCCTCTTTGCAGCTCCCTTGGATCCTATAGCCCTCGTGACTTTGGGAGTTCTCCATGGAGAATTCCAACCGTTCATTCCTCCTTTGAGTCTTTGTGAAACAACCCGGTGGTTTGCGCTGGAACTTAACTTCTACGAGGTGATTTTGACCCCCCTCTCCCTTTGAACACTTCAAAGGCATAAACCCTTCTGATCTTTCGCTTGCAACTCTAGCCTTGAAAGAACACCTGCATGCACTCCTTGCAGCAATCTATCAAATATTTCTAGGTATTTGACCTCTTCGACTCTATGCAGTCCCTGCAACAACAGTCCCTCCTCTTTAACTTTAGTTTATAAGTCCTGAGACTTCCAATAACCTACACACTCCTTGCATGGCTTCTGTGGTCCACCTGCACTTCTGCTGGAATGAGAACAACGGTATCTCTTCTGAGCTTTCTGAGATAAAACTCAGAATCCTGGTCAACATACACCTTGCGGACGTCTCATTGCACTCCTTGCAGGAACCTCTCTCACTCAGGAAGAGAAACAATTGAAACTCATTCTCTTTCTCTCTCAGACTTCAAACATTCACTATGAAATCATAAATACACACAGTATTAAAGCAAATGCATAACAGAGAGAATAAACAACCATGAACATACCATTCACCATGTATAAACAGAAAACATCATAACCCCATGAAATCTGATTCAAAGCTTCATATATTAGTTCAAAGCTCCTGTACAAGGACTTTTCCTCTACAACTCTCTCTGTAGCTCTATTCTTTTGTTATGTGCTATGCTAATGTTCATAATCATACAATGATACATGATACAAGAGTGAGGGTGTCTATATTTTTTTTCCCTCCTTCTCTCTAAACTGTCTAATCTGTAATTTAAATCTACCTACTTTCATTAATAGGGCTTAAATGCCTTTATGTTCCATATATGAGAGCAATCGCTCAAGATCTATTTACAACCTCCAAGATATAAATGCAAAGTA
>WSFP011448364.1:0-19951 GCA_009831015.1 Picea engelmannii | reverse complement strand
CATTTAATATATGTTAATATTGATTTCCTACATTGAATTCCTATTAATATATGTAAACCTATCAAATATTGATTTTCTAGATATTTTTAATATTGTATAAATGTATTAATACTTGATATTAAAACATTACATCATTAACATTAAATATATTAAAACATTTAATATTGCCTATACATTTAATACTTGATTTCCTTTAAAATATTTAATATTCAATGGCACCAATATTAATCATACATTGTTAATCATGTTAATCCTTTAAAAAATATTATATGATTAACATTTAACTTTTTATATTTGGTTGGTGCAAAGTATAAAACAAGTTGATTTCTTTTAAATTTTCTTACAACAAATATTAATCATCATCTATATTGTATAAATAAAATATATTTGTTTTTTTTTTAAGTAAAAATAAAGAGGGTGGATCCTTTATATTATATCATAGACAAAAAATACAGTTGTTCTTGGGTTGCCAACTGTTCCACCAAAAAGAGGAAACTAGAATAGATGGCAGCCCTGGATAACCATGTCAAAAGAGGGAGACCACCATCTGCCCTGCCTGGACGAAACCGGGACAAGTGGCGGTCTATAATCTGCAGAATTGTCCATGAAAACTAAAATAGAAAAGAAACTAAACATAACATAAGATTTTTAAGATACATAAACTCCAACTAGAGCTGAGAAACTAACTAAAACCAAAGAGAAAATCTAGCCACGCTATTACCTGTTGAGGTCTTAATTTTCGAGGTCTTCACTGGGCATCTCGTTCTGAGCTGGCATCGCATAGAGTCTTGCAGATGTTGGACATATTTTCTTTGCTGGCACATTGGAGAAAGCCTCATAGATCATGTTTATGTGTTGGCTCATGAGTGTGCCACGATAGGCTTGGTCTACCATATGGCACCTCAAATCAAGCACCAAATCGAGATGTTCCGGGTGGAAGAAGGGCAGAGGGACACACCACTGATTCGAGGGTGTTGGAATGGGAGGTGGCGCGAGGACCATGCCACCCTCCTTCGATGTGCGCACATCCTCTGCCTTGTTTGTTGCAGCCCACATTCCATCCTTTTCACCCTCCTGGTGTCCTATTGTTGTGCTCTTCTCCTCAACCCCTCCCTATGCTCTCGTCCATGTGCTCACGGGTTCGTGATTTGAGACTATGAGTAGAGTGATACCCTCCAAGAGTATGTCATTATGGGCCATTTGGAGGCATTCGTCTGGAATTTCCTCCTCAATGTAACAGACGTGGAAATCCTCTACTAGTGAGGCCATGGTGCTTACACTGTGGTGAACCGTTGTACCTACCCAAATTTCATCCCCACTGAGGCTAGTTGGAGGATGCCAATTTTCTGGCACCGTGAAGAGCATGTCCTTCGGAGGGAGATCGATGGCCTCTTCTGGGATGACCGCCTCCACAAAAACTGTTGGAGGTGACTAGGCCATCCTTTTCCTGTCATCTATGTGCGCAAGTTGAGCTCTCTGGGTGTGAGAAATTGAGAGCATCCTCTCAAGTTTTTGCAGTTGTTTATGCCTTGAAGCCATGGTGTACCAGGCTGGGCCATGATGCGGCTTTCTATGATCCCGAGGCATTGAGAGGATGAAGCTAGTGGTGAAATTACAATGGATATAGCAATGTTCGCTCCCAAGCTCTAGACTGCAAGCCTGGTGTGGGATAAAAAAGAAATGAGGAAGGTAGATACAGAGGTGGATAATAACCAGAAGGTGCGAAAGGACGACTTCCATGACTGCCTCCCTAACATTGAATTCGATGGTCGACTGGCTATTCAAGAGAGGGAAAAGTCCCATGGTTGTTGTCTTGCATTTATGGCTGGCTCCCATTTTTAATGTCGAGGGGATGAAAGACAAACATCCTTATTTATGGCCTGGCCAGGCCCTGTGAGACGTGGCCCTTGAGTGTTGCGTGTCACCCCATCCAAGGAAATCAAGTACATTTGTTATCAATGTCCTTAGAATAATATAACTCATCATCTGAAATGTTCTAGATGGTTTCTTATCAATGTTCTTATAACAAAATTATAAATTATTAAATGATTTGTTATCAATTTCTTTAGAACAAGTATAAATCAAGTAGATTTACTATCAATGCCCATAGAACAAGTGCAATTGATCATTTACAAAGTTCAAGATGATTTTCTATCAATGTATTTAGAAAAGGTAAAATCATTATCTATAAAGTTAAAGATGATTTACTATCAATGTACTTTGAACAAGTATGATTCAAAGTTTCCTTCTATGAAATACATCACATCAATTTATAAATCATCGCACACCTTGAAAACTAGTGGGAAAAACCCATTGACTCATCCGTCGTCTAACCTGTTCAACCTCTGCATAGTCATGCATGCTGAAACCGGTAATCAGTGAGTTGTTATGTGTCTTCTGAGGAACCTGACACCTAGGTAATCGCCTTATCCGTGCCATGTTTTATCGTGGGATGTTGCTGCCTGCGGTGCCATGCCCATCTTTTGTTTCTACTGTCATCCCTGTGGGAATGAGTGTTGAACTGTTCTTGTTTTCCTCACCTGGTTAGAGTTGAGTCAAGGAGTGTGTTGAATAAGCGGGTTGTTAGGTACGTGGTAGAAGAGGCAGGTTGTCAGGCCTGTGAGTAGCTCTCTCTAGGTGAGAGAGTCCGCTGGGAAGTGGTTTTCTCCCAGAGAGAGTCTAGCACCAGCTACATAGCTCTGAGAATTCCTGATCCGACCTGTTTCCGAGACCCAGAGAGGGAGGTGAAGCACCGATGGAATTTTCTTGTGAAGGTGTATACTCTCAGGTGGAACAAGCATGTGGGGAATGAGAGTCCGTGAGTAGCAGGTGTAAGAAGGCTCCTGGAGAGAATCCATCTGGTTGCACTGTGCAGTTTTCCTGTAACCTCAACCTTGTCTAAGATTCCCTTGCCTTGGGTGGATCTTAGTCCCAGCTTGGGGGTGACCCACTGCTGAGCATGATGAGCAGTGTGGTCTAAGGCTGGGAGGTTCGTGGAATGTTTTCTTGTAGTTGGTGGAGTTACTATAGTTTCAAATATAAGTATCATTATGTGTTTAATTTCAATTAAAATGCATGTCTGTGATGCTTGTCATATTATCATGTATTATGTTGCAATGATATTTATTGTTAGTTATGTTTAAGTCTATATGATGGCAGTAACTCTATGTTAAATGAGTTAATTTGATTTAATATGCATTATATATATAAATTTATGGGAATGTTCTGCATAGTAGCGTTCCTTGATAGTGGGGTTGATGGCCAGGGATGTTACAAATTGGTATCATATCTTTAAAGGCTAAGTTAAGGTTGTGTTGGTAAAATTGTATGGCTTGTTGGTGGCTGGGGATATTACAAATTGAACTGGTTTGATGGTCAACTTGTACAAGTTGTTTTCTCTGACACCAATTACTTTGGAAGAGCTTATATGAGATTCTTTGTTCCATGCAAGGACTCTTCCTTCTGAGAAAGTAATTTTGTAACCTTTGTCTTCCAAGGCCGAAATAGAAGAAAGTTTTCTCTTCATTCCGGGTACATATAGAACTTCCTCTAGTTTAAGTTTCATATCTAAATCTAGTTGGAAGGTAGAATTTCCAACTCATCTCACATTATATCTGGCATCATCTCCAAGAACAACATGTAGATGTGTCTCTTTATCAATGAAGTGTGTTAGATGACTTCTAATATCAGTCATGTGCTTGGAGGCACCACTATCAATTAGCCAAGTATTAGCATTGATAGGAACCATACCCGAGAGTGTTGATATGTTGTTTTCTTCATTACTTTGGTGTCTTGTATTGAGCTTGCTTCCCATCATGATTTTTCTCATCTTCACAAACCCTTGTCAACTAGGCTAGAAAACCTAATGGTTAGGCTAGGCTAGCACTTTTAGGTTTCGTTGGGCTTTTGATTGCCAACAATAATCCTTAATAAATATGATATCCCTGGTAAGATGAGGAGCTTCTTCAAGAAGTTTACATAAATACACTTCAGAATTTTCTACAAAATTTTGGCGAAACCCTTAGGGCCAAAAATTCAAAATGCCTGGAATTTTGATCTGAGACTTGCTGGAGTTGCATTGAAGGATTTTGTACCCTTCTATGTCTTTTTTAGGCCAAGCGTTCAAGTTTTGAGTGGTGAAATATCTTAGAAGAGGAGGTCATACATAATTTATGGAAACCCTAGGAGGGTGATACGGTTTCTGCAAATGAGTGAGAGAAGGGGCTAGAAAATGCTTGTGCAATGGGATCTTCAAGACGTATGCTCTGATACCATGTTTATTTTTCAATATGATAGGTTAATAATGTAGTTCATTTCAATTTTCATTTGTCTTAACCATAAACAAGAATGTTCTAGCAACCAAGATCACAAGAAGAAACACCATGCACAAGAGCACAAGAAGTATCCTGGGAAAACCTTCTCAACAAGGGAAGAAAACCCAGCCAAATTATTTTCTATATTCTTCAAGAGAAATACCTTCACCACCAAGAAAGACCTAGCACACAAGAGGGTGCTTAAACCCTAGAAGACTAGTGCCCAAGAGAGGTGCACACTTCTCCCAAGTAAATGTACTTGTTGAAATTTCCAAACTCACTTGAATGTTGTGATTCCATAATGGGAAATTTCCCTTTACTTATATTAGAATTGTCCTATCAAGTGAAGCGTCTATTGGCTCAATAGGGCCAACCTATCAAAGTCATATAATAATAATAATTATTATTATTATTATAATTAATATTATCCAGATTAACTATCTTTTACATTTATTATTAATCACATTAAGGTGGGGCCGACCTGTACCCTTTACATAACAATTAGGGTTACTGGCAGGTCTGACTCTTGAACAATATATAGAAAAGTATCTGATACAACCACAAGTGCTCATCCACTAGGGACACATCCATAGGGATGTCATATCTCTGGTTCACTGCATTACACAAAAGAACCAGATCTTCACACATTCACTTGTGCTCGTCCACATGCACGTCCACTCTACAAATCTTCTTTCCCACTGCCCCAGACAGGAGAATCATCTGGAGTCTTCTCGTCAACTCTGCTACTCAAAGGAGGCTAATACATCATCTTCATTTCTACTCACATGACGATGCACCCAACACTTTGGGATTTCACACGTTCACCTTGTGCTAAGCCACAGACATTACCAACTCAACAGATCACATTTCCCACTAGGTAATCATCTGGAGTTCTTCTCAACTCTTTGAATGGAGGAGGTCATCTCTACGTTCCTATCTCTATCTCAGGCAGGAACCATGTACCCTTATTAGGGGCTTTCTCTCATGTTTGTAAGTTGAAAGAAATACTTACATTACTGCAATGATCCACACCTCACAGGTTTGTAAGCTGGAGAATGTCTCACACAACTGCAATCATCAACATAAAATTCACTAGGAGCCATACATCATCAAGCCAAAAACCAACAGTTTCCTTTGCGGATCCCCCCTTTTGTTAATGTTCGATAAGGCGGGGGGGGGTGCAATGCAATGATGGTCATCGATCATGATTGCAACCATTAATCACGCCAAAAAACTCTGCCATCTAATAAAAAATACATCAAACTTATCACACCAAGGAGAATGGAAACGATATGGAGCCCATCCATCCCCATAACCCAATGAAAAAATTCCATGTGGGAAACCACAAAATATGTGCCTGAAAACTGCAGTATTGTATGCCAACAAAGATAAGAAAAGGGAAAAGGAGGTAAAGGAAGGTAGTAGAGGTTCACGTGGTAGGACTTGGGTGGCCACGGGTTGACATGGAACCATATAGAGGTGATAGGTGGACCATGATGCCATTTTAGCATCCCACTGAGTGTACTTAAAATAAATTTCCTAGAAAATAATGAAGTTTACCAAAAAATTACAGTCATTTCCAGGTCATGTTTTTGTAGGCCATTTTCAGAGGCCTAATCAACATTTTTTGGAAATAAAATATGTATTAAATTTTATGTCCTTCTCGAAAATAGAGTTTATACAACTAAAGTGATAGATCTTGAAGATATATTTATAATGATATAAATTGTTCGTTAAACAAATCTTGTATAAGGGAGTTACATGCCAAACAATGGAGGGTAATTTTTGGGTACTAGTTCACTTTGAGGGCCATAACTTCCTACTCTAGAATCGGATTAGGGAACAAGAGAAATATAAATAAATATCTTGATCCATAGAGGACATCCATGGATATTAATTAATATTATGGGCACCTAAAAATGCACAGGTGGACATAGAAGGCACCTGTAGCATTCAGGACTAAAAATATAATTTTTCCTAAAACTTCAGTAGGTTGTATCTAGAAGCTTGGAGCTTAGATGAAGATGAAATTTGGATAGATTGTCTAAACTATGGTCATTAAGGAACCCATTTTAGCTCTTGTCGAAACTTCAAGGGAACATGTGCAAATATACATAGGAATAGATAAAAATTACACATGGTTGAAGTATGTGTTGAAGGATTAAATGGGTAATATTCAAATAACCATAATTTTCAACTCAAGACTAAGAATTGAGAAAGAAATAAATTGTTGGAAAGGTATTGGAAAGAGGAGTTCAAATATCCACCCACAAATTTGAATTGAGTGGTTGAATTCACAAGGAATCATGAGAAAGGATTCTGATGGACTCATATAATAGATTTGTGCATAGTTTTCTTAAATTTATTAAATTGTTTAGTCTAACAAATCCTATTGCTTAAATATTTTTCATAGTTAAGGACATATAGATAAGAAAAAAAACAACGAAGAGACTAGAGGCATGGAAGAGGCATAGAGGAATTACATCCATGAAGATTAAGTCAGGGGGTTGTGTCTCAATATGGATAATGAATAAACATAGTCCAATGGGCATGGTGAAGGAAAGGAAGAGAGAATCAATTTTGTAGAAATAATAAAGAGTCTTCAAATATATGTTCATGTTTATAAGGTTGATAATGAGAGGCTTATGAAATACAAGGAGTAGCAAGATGGATTCAACATCAAATTGTTGCAAATCTTGGACATAATATAGAAGAAAATGGGTAAGGAGACAAAATCAAGAAGTCAAGGAATCATAGATATTCTGATAAAATAAGAGAAATAAGGAGTGTTGATAGGAATCATCACCACTCACCAAGACATTCATTTAGGAGAGCACACAGTAGTTCAATTCCATCTTTTTTCAGAAAGCATAAGATGAGGTCAGGGATAGATGAAATACAAGGAGAAATGAATAAGGTCAAGGCTCTTACCTTTGATGGTAAGCGTAATAGAGTTGTAGATGCTAAGAAATGGATATTGGGGATGAGGAAGTACTTTTAGTTTCATAATTACTCCTCAAAATAAGAAGGAATAATTTCCATCTACCAGCTCAAGGGAAAAACATTAATTTGGCAGGACCGGTTTGTACAAGTGCAACACATTGATGAGAAGAAGGTTACTTGGAAGGAGTTCAAAAGGTATTTATGAAAGAATTACTTGACCAAGAATTATTATGATATGAATATGAAGGATTTATTTTAACTCAAGCTTGGGAGTATGACCATGGATGAGTATGAAAGGATATTTTTAGAATTGTTGAAATATGTTGACTTGATCAAGGATGGTCAATATTCAAATATACCTAAGTGGGATGCCATCAAGTTTCAATGATAAGATATAGTATGATGATCCCAAGTCACTGGACGAAACCATAAGGATATATAAATGTCTCTATGATCAACATAGAGGAATACCAACGTTTCAAAAGGCTTGGGAAGACAAGAAGAAATGAAATATGGAGTAGAGGAAGAAGGGGACCAAGCCACCATTATTCAACAATAATTATGAGGAAAAACCAACTTCCAAGGAACTCATAATGATAGAAACAATGGGGAAAATACCAAGGCAACAACCTATGAAATGTTGGGGTTGTGAGGGAGATCACATGTGCAGGGATTTCCCTCATAGAGATGAAAATGTGAGGATTGTTCACCATGTACAGTAGGCTAATATGATTGAGTACATGGGAACAAATGTACCAATAATCTATGCAGCTCTAGATAACAAGAAAGTTGATTTTCAGTCCCACATGATTGAATTTTAAGGTAAGATTAATGACCAACCCATTTCTATTTTAATTGATTTAGGAGCTAGTCATAGTTATCTAGATCATAAGATGGTGGAAATATTCCATTTTCCAAGAAGGAAGATTGAGGAATATTGTTTGATGCAACTAGCTATAGGAAATAGAAGAATAATTATTGATATGGTTAAGGAATTTCCTATGGACATTAATGGGATGAGCACAAGGGAAGATTTGCATATCATACCTTTGGGCTTATATAATTTCCTCATTGATATGAATTGGTTGGACAAGCATCATGTTTTCTTAGACCATTATAAAAAGGCTTTTACTTGTTTGGATGTGAAAGGGAAGTTTAGAACAATACAGGTTATTCCAAAGGTAGTAAATATCATGGAAGTTTCATCCTTGTAGTTGAAGAAAAGCTTCAGGAAAGTATGCCAAATATTTGCAGCACATATGGAAGAGGCACCTAAGGATAAAGTGTCAAGCATTGAAGAATATTATGTTCTAAAAGAGTTTGAAAATGTATTTGGAGAAATACCAGGGTTGCCACTTAAGAGGGATAGTGATTTCTCTATCAATCTAATGTATGGAGGAGCTCCTTTATCTAAGAATCCTTATATGATGAGTACAACATAGCTAAAGGAATTGAAAATGCAACTTGAAGAGCTTCTGAAGAAGGGGTATATACCCCTAATTGTGTCATCTTGGGATGCCACAGTATTATTTGTAAAGAAGAAGGATGGAACCTTCAAGTTATGTATCGACTTCAGACAACTGAATAAGGTGTCTGTGAAGAACAAGTATCATTTTCCAAGGATAGATGACCTTTTTGATCAACTGAAAGATGCCAATATATTATCAAAGATTGACCTCATATGACGCAACCTGCCCTCGATGGCATGACCGCTCTCACCAGGATCTTCTTTCCCACGGCCCGAAGAGTTGTAGCACCCTTCTAATCCCGTATCGGGACTTCTCATCACCCACATAACTCTCTGTTGATCTCCCGGCAGTTGCTTCAGGAAATCGGGTTTCACGGTATCGCGAACCCTATACACACTCCTCGTGCAACTCCAAACTCTGAACCCCAAATGCTGATGGTCAACGGTCAACGGATCGGGATATCGCCACTCTCGAAGTCAACAGCATGCCTTTTCCAAACCCCGAGCCCTGAGGTGCCGATTCTTGATCAAATGCCACCTGGACTATCCTATATTTCGAGGCCCCACTCTGCCACATCACTTCGGGATTTCACGGATCGCGAATCCTCGACACAAAGTTCCCTGTTGTTGGAAACCCCGAACGCCGAAACCCCGATTCTTCGGATTCGTGCCACCTGTCCTTCCAATGATCGACGGCTCCCACGAAATCGGGAAATCGCTATTTGCGACTTTAACGTGCATGCAACTCTTGCACTCGCCAACCCCGATATGCCGAAATGTGATGGAAAATGAGTTCCACTTGCGCTTGGATGTTAATTCTTTTTCAAGAGTTCAAGTCGCCGATTCTCTTCCCCTTGAAGAGTTCTCCTGCTCCGAAGCTTCTCCCGTTCGGGCTTCTTCTGGGTCTGTTCCACAATACTTGTAAGGAACTCTCCCTCCTGAGATTTCACCAAATTTCCACTCAGAATCACTCTGGTTTCAATTCTTCCATAAAATTACATACGCAGCATATGAAAGAAATACGTAACAAGAAGCAAGTATGCAAAGACAAAATGCCAATAGCACACAGAAAATAAACAAGTCCATGGAATTTAACCACGGCTCTCCTGCTCTTCTCTTCCCAGGCTTAACTCTGAGACTTCACTCAACCTGCAATTCACCTACACGGTTCTTCTAACTCAGCACAACTTCTGCGAAAACAAAGATGAGGGTTTAACTGTCCAGCCTCCTCAACGCACTCTATGCGGAGGTACTCCACTGCACTCTATGCAGGAATCTCCCAGCTTAGACAGAGAAACAATTTAAACTCAATCTCTCAATCCCTTAGATTTCGAACCTGCCATGCAATCACATATGCAGCATATAGACAATAGGCAAAACAAGAAGCAAACATGCAACAACATAATATAAACAACACACAGAGAATAATCACAGCCATGGAATTGAATCAAAACTTTGCTATTAACTCAATATCTGTACATGGGGTTTCTTCACCAGTTCTCTGAGTTGTTCTCCTTTTCTTCCTCCTCCTTTCAATGCTGAATAATAATCTCCATTATACAAGGAGGGTGCCTATATTCGTTTTCCCTCCTGGAAGTAAAACTATCTAATCTACAGCTAATCCTATCTACCAGCATTAAAACCATTAAATGCCTTCCTATCTATAATACAATACAAGTGCACTCAACTTTGAATGCCTTTAGTTAAACGGTGGCGCAACAATCTTCAAAGTGATTCAAAAATGTATGCGCTGGTGCTGTCGAGCTATTCTTCTCTTTCCTCCGCGCTGGCTCGCTTGATGAAGTCGTAGATGCTCCTACATCATACTCCTCGGCTCAGAAGATTTCATGGGCTCCTGTCCATGAGCTCCTGCACAGTCTGCCCATGCTTTTGAATTACTGTCTATGTTTCCCAGCTGGCATCCTCCAGTGGGTGATTTTTCCATTTCACCAGGTACTCAAAATATTGCTTTCTCCTGGTCTTCCTGCATGTTCTTTTATCCAGTATGCACTCCATCTGAGGCTTTTGTGCAACTGGAAATTGCTTCTGCCACTGGACCACTGGTTCCTCGGTTCCAGTGTCTGTTGTATCAGTCCTGTATGGGTATAAGTCTGAAATATTGAAAATCGGAGATATTCCGATGCCCTCCGGCAACTCAAGCTCATATGCATTCTTCCCGAACTTCTTCAGGATTCTGCATGGTCCAATTTTCTTCATCTTGAGCTTGTTATACGTCCCCCTTGGGAACATTTCCTTCCTCAGGTGCGCTAGAACCATGTCTCCAACTTCAAACTGAAGTTGTCTTTTCCTCTGGTCGGCTCTACGCTTATACTCCTGGTTCACCTTCATCAGTCGTTGTTTTACTTCTGCGTGAAGTTCTTGCATCGCCTCAGCAAATTCTTCAGCTTTCGCGCTGCTAGTTTCATCCTGTTCTGACTCCCTGAGCTCAGATACTCCTCGCGGCTGTGTCCCATACAAAATTTAAAATGGGCTCTTACCTGTACTCCAATTCACAGAATCGTTGTACGCAAACTCTGCCTGTGGTAGGATCTGATCCCAACTGCTGTGATGCTCGGTCACCAGGCTCCTCAACAGATCCCCCAAGATTCTGTTGACTACTTCGGTCTACCCATCTGTATGCGGCTGGTAAGCAGAACTAAATTCCAATTCAGTCCCTAGATTCTTCCATAGCGTCCTCCAAAAATGACCTATGAACTTGGTGTCCCGATCCGAGACTATGCTCCTGGGCAATCCATGCAATCGCACAATCTCTTTGAAAAATAAATTGGCGATGTGGGTTGCATCGCTGGTCTTATGACACGGTATAAAATGTGCCATTTTTGAGAACCTGTCCACCACCACAAAGATGGAATCCACTCCTCACTGCGTTCTCGGTAATCCCAAAACAAAGTCCATGCTAATGGCTTCCCATGGCCTTTCGGGTATGGGCAATGGCTGATATAACCCAGCATTTTGTTTTCGACCCTTCGCGTGTTGACATATTCGGCACTCGTCAACAAATTTCTTAACATTAGCATGCATTCCAGGCCAATAATACGATTCGCTCAGCTTTGCGAACGTTTTGTCATGTCCAAAATGACCTGCTAAGCCTCCACTGTGCTTCTCCTTCACCAAATTCTCCCTCATAGAGAAATCTGGAATGCATAATTGATTGCCTTTGAACAGCAATCCATCCTGGATCAGGTAGTCAATCCACGGACTCCTATCCCTGAGAACTGGGTTCTCGGCTGCCTCATATGCCTCACAAAAGTCTGCGTCGCCTGCATACATATCTTTTAGATTTTCAAAACCCAAAGTCTTGACATTAAACTCCTGCAACATCAAACATTTTCTGCTCAAGGCGTCATCTACCTTGTTGGCGGTTCCTGAAATGTGCTTTATCACAAATGTAAAATTCTGCATGTATTCCACCCACTTTGCATGCTTCTGATTTAGCTTCTCCTGCTGAGTCACGAACTACAATGCATGATTATCGCTGTATAGAACGAATTCCTTGGGTATCAAATAATGCCTCCATTTTTTCAATGCCTGAATGATGGAATAGAACTCTTTATCGTACATGGAGTACTTCAGCTTCACGCCATCCAACTTCTTTCTATAATATGCTATGGGTCTGTCATCCTGACTCAAGACCCCTCCAACGACATATCCGCTAGCATCGCACTTCACTTGGAAAGTTTTCTGAAAATCCGACAGCACCAGAATTTGCTGCTCTGTAATCTTCCGCTTCAACAGATTGAAGCTCTTCTCAGCCTTTGTTGTCCAGTGAAAAACTTTATGTCGTTTCTTCACGGTATCCATCATTGCTGCGCTAATTCCACTGAAATTTCGAATGAACTTTCGGTAGAAACTAGCCAGTCCATGAAAGCTCCGTACCTCAAAAACATTTCTCGGCGACGGCCAATTCCTGATTACTTCAACCTTCTCAGGATCCATCTTCAATTCATTTGTCGAGATTACAAAACCCAAATAAATGAGCTCTGTCTGCATGAAGGAACACTTCTTCAAATTGATCAACAGCTTCTCCTGCTGTAGCCTCCTCATTACAATGGCGAAATGCCTCAGGTGTTCAGCCGTGGTCTTGCTGAAAATTAGTATGTCGTCCAAGTATACGACTACAAATTTTCCAATGAATTCTCGCAGGACTTCATTTATCAACCTCATAAAAGTGCTGGGCGCATTTGTCAAACCAAACGGCATGACCAGCCACTCGTAAAAACCTTCGTTTGTTTTGAATGCTGTCTTCCACTCATCTCCCTCTCTCATCCGGATCTGATGATATCCGCTCTTGAGATCTATTTTGGAAAAGTAATTTGCCCCACTCAGGCAATCCATCAAATCATCCATTCTCGGCAGTGGAAACCTGTATCTGATGGTAATTTTATTAATCGCCCTAGAGTCTGTACACATCCTCCAGCCTCCATCCTTCTTTGGACTCAGTACTGTTGGAACAGCACATGGACTGAGACTCTCTCTGACCAGTCCTTTATTCTGCAGATCCTGTACCTGCCTTTTAACTTCCCCATTCTCCTGAGGTGTCAACCTATATGCTGCCTTATTCGGTAGACTTGCTCCAGGTATGAGGTCAATGTGGTGACTCACACTCCTCATCGGTGGCAACGAACGAGGTAGTTCGTCCACGATGATATCAGCGAACTCTCCAAGTAGTTCCTGAATCTCTTCCGGCAAGTCGTCCACTCTTGTACTTGTCAGGACAATTCTCGGCTTCCTGATAACAAAGAATTGTGGATCCTCATCCTTCTCCAGCTCTGTGAGAAGTTCCTTCCCACTCATGAGAAGTATGGTATTGCTCACTTCCGGCTTCACTTCCTTATCCTATACCGGATGTAAGGTATGTTGTCTCCCATCCTTCTCCAAGGTGTATGTGTTCATTCTCCCATCATGAACAACATGTCAGTCATACTGCCAAGGTCTACCCAATAAAACATGACAGACATCCATGGGAATGACATCACACAGAATTTCATCCTTATATTCACCCATTTTAAAATTGACCAAGCATTGCTTCGTAAAACATACCTGGTGTCCTTTCTGCAGCCATGTCACTTTATATGGACTCGGGTGTTTGTTCATTTTCAGCTCTAGCTTCTCCACCATCTCGGTCGAGACGAGATTATCGGTGCTTCCGCTGTCCACTATGACCTTGCATTTCCAGCCCTTGGTCTTGCAAGTCGTCCGGAACAGTCTGCATCTCTGCGCTGAGTTGTCCACCTCTCTCTCAGGTTTCAGGAGCGCCTTGTGCACTGTCAGTGACTTCCCACTCCCAGTGTCTTCATCCTCCACGTCACGCCTCTGCGCCTCAGCGACGTGAGCTTTTCCTCTGTCCATTTTTCTGTCTGGATATTCCATGGATTTGTGTCCGTCTTTCCCACATGTAAAACATGTGATAATTCCTCCTCTACCCCTTCCTCTACCTCGGGTACGAGGAATTATGTTGGCGTCAGCATATCCGCCACCCTGCTCAGTATGCTGCCTCATCAGCTCAGCATATTGCTTCCGCTACTGTGAGGTTCCACCTCTTTCAATTCTTCCCTGAGGCTTCTTCCACTCCTCCTTGGGTATTTGAGTTCGTTCTTGGGAAACCATCTTACCCCCGGGCTGGCTCCTGCCTCTCCCTCGCTGTCCCTGCTTGCGGCTCAGCTTCTCTTCGGCCTTCAGAGCCATCTGGTAAGCATCTTCCACCGTCCAGATGGTCAGCATGCTTAGCTCGTCCTGAATGTCATACTTCAACCCATTCAGGTATCTTGCCACCTTTCGTCATCACTCTCCTGATGACCAGCTCTGATGTTGAGCCTATAGAATTCTTCAGTGTATTCCTTCACCATAATCAACTTCTGTCTCAGGTTCTGCATACACCTGAACAGAGTGATCTGATAGTCTCTCGGAATGAACTTTGCCTTCATCTTGGCGATCATTCGATCCCAGCTCTTTATCTTCTGTTTTCCTTTGGAATGCCTGTCTGTCTGCAGCTCGTCCCACCATAAGGCTGCGTGTCCCTTCAGCTTGGTAACAACATGCCTTATTTTCTTGTCCTCCTCTATATCTTCATAGTCGAAGTAGGTATCCAATGCTCGGATCCAATCCAACAATTCTTCTGCATTTAGACTTCCCTCATAGACGGGAATGTCCATCTTCGTCTTCGAGCTCATCCTCGAAATGGCTCTAATCAACCTTTCTGTCGAGGCATCTTCTGCTGTGACCTCTTCGGCATCGTGTCCAGCTTCCTCTTCAATCTTGGGATCACTGAACTCTGATGCACCAACACCATGTCTCTGGGTGGTCTCCATTTCTTCAAGTCTGGCTCGGAGATCTCTCATCTCTCGCTCTATTTCAGCATTTCCTGCTGGCCTACCCCTTCTTCGGGCATCCCTGTCTTCACGATCAGGAGATTGCCTCTCTCTTCTGGGTGGCATGGTGTTATCTGCTTCTCTCTGCTACCTGAACAAAGAGAACTCCACTTCTGGGTTCTGATACCACTCTGACGCAAGTCGAGAGTATCAGAGTGCTTTCCTTTCGTCTTTCACTCCTCCTGCCTGAAATATACAGACAAGATCTTCAGGATCTGATACCACTCTGACACAAGCTGCCCTCAATGGCATGGCTGCTCTCACCAGGATCTTCTTTCCCACGGCCCGAAGAGTTGTAGAACCCTTCTAATCCCGTATCAGGACTTCTCGTCACCCACAAAACTCTCTGTTGATCTCTCGGCAGTTGCTTCGGGAAATCAGGTTTCGCAGTATCGCGAACCCTATACACACTCCTTGTGCAACTCCAAACTCCGAACCCCGAACCCCGAATGTCGATGGTCAACGGTCAACGGATCGGGATATCGCCACTCGCGAAGTCAACAGCATGCCTTTTCCAAACCCCGAGCCCTGAGGTGCTGATTCTTGATCAAACGCCACCTGGACTATCCTATCTTTCGGGGCCCCACTCTGCCACGTCACTTCGGGATTTCGTGGATCGCGAATCCTCGACACAAAGTTCCCTGTTGTTGGAAACCCTGATTCTTTGGATTCGTGCCACCTGTCCTTCCAACGATCGACGACTCCCACGAAATCGGGAAATCGCTATTCGCGACTTTAACGTGCATGCAACTCTTGCACTCGCCAACCCCGATATGCCGAAATGCGATGGCAAATGAGTTCCACTTGCGCTTGGAGGTTAATTCTTTTTCAAGAGTTCAAGTCGTCGATTCTCTTCCTCTTGAAGAGTTCTCCTGCTCCGAAGCTTCTCCCGTTCAGGCTTCTTCTGGGTCTGTTCCACAATACTTGTAAGGAACTCTCCCTCCTGAGCTTTCACCAACTTTCCACTCAGAATCGCTCTGGTTTCAATTCTTCCATAAAATTACATACGCGGTATATGAAAGAAATACGTAACAAGAAGCAAGTATGCAAAGACAAAATGCCAATAGCACACAGAAAATAAAGAAGTCCATGGAATTTAACCACGCCTCTCCTGTTCTTCTCTTCCCAGGCTTAACTCTGAGACTTCACTCAACCTGCAATTCACCTACACGGTTCTTCTAACTCAACACAACTTCTGGGCAAACAAAGATGAGGGTTTAACTGTCCAGCCTCCTCAACGCACTCTATGCAGAGGTACTCCACTGCACTCTATGCAGGAATCTCCCAGCTTAGACAGAGAAACGATTTAAACTCAATCTCTCAATCCCTCAGATTTCGAACCTGCCATGCAATCACATATGCAGCATATAGACAATAGGCAAAACAAGAAGCAAACATGCAACAACATAATATAAACAACACACAGAGAATAATCAGAGCCATGGAATTGAATCAAAACTTTGCTATTAACTCAATATCTGTACATGGAGTTTCTTCACCAGTTCTCTGAGTTGTTCTCCTTTGCTTCCTCCTCCTTTCAATGCTGAATAATAATCTCCATTATACAAGGAGGGTGCCTATATTCGTTTTCCCTCCTGGAAGTAAAACTGTCTAATCTACAGCTAATCCTATCTACCAGCATTAAAACCATTAAATGCCTTCCTATCTATAATACAATACAAGTGTTCTCAGCTTTGAATGCCTTTAGTTAAACGGCGACGCAACAATCTTCAAAGTGATTCAAAAATGTATGCGTTGGTGCTGTCCAGCTGTTCTTCTCTTTCCTCCGCACTGGCTCGCTTGATGAAGTCGTAGATGCTCCTGCATCATCATATTAGGTTATCATTAGGTGAGAGTTATAGAATATGATATCAACAAGACAACCTTCAGAATGAGGTATGACCATTATGAATTCATAGCGGTGCCATTTGGGTTGTCAAATGCACCGATTGTCTTTATGTGTCTAATGAATGGTATTTCCAGACATTAGTTGGATAGGTTTATCATTCTCTTCTAGGATGACATAATTATTTACTCTAAATTTGAAGAAGAGAATGAGAAACACTTGAGAATGGTGCTACAAGTATTTAGGGAGCATCAACTATATGCAAAGTTAAGTAATTTTTCTTTCTACCAAATGAAGATTCATTAATTGGGCCATATAGTTTCAAAGGAAGGGATAGGAGTTGATCCAGAAAAGATAAAATCTATTGATGAATGGCCAGTACCAAGGTATGTCTTAGAGGTGACATATTTCATAAGACTTGCAGGTTACTATAGAAGACTTGTTGAAGGTTTCTCAAATATTGCACACCCAATAGCTTATTTTCAAAAGAAGGGTGTGAAGTTTAAGTGGATGTTTGATTGTGAAAGAAGTTTCCAACACTTTAAGAGTTTGTTGACAAGTACATCAATTGTGAGGATTGTTGATCCAAATGAATATTTCATTGTATGCATTGATGCATGCAAGAACAATACCATAGTGTTCTAAAATATTGATTTGGACAACCAACTTTGAATGCCAGAAAGAATAGATGGTTGGAGTTCTTCGATGAGTATAACTTTGATATAAAGTATATCAAAGGAAAAGATAACAAGGTGGATGATGCACTCAACAGGAAGGTGGATGAGATGCATGCGACAACCATTAGCATGTATAAATATGAGCAAGATGATCTCTCTAGGTGCGAGCAATTGAGAGCGACCTCTCAAGTTTTTGTATATGTTTCTGCATTGCAGCCAAGGTGTAATAGGATGGACCGTGACACGAATTTCTCAAATCCCAGGGCATAGAGAGGATGGAGCTAATGGAGAAATTACAGTGGATACAACAATGGTCGATCCCAAGCTCTAGACTACGAGACTAGTGTGGGCCAAAAATGAAGTGAGGAAGGTACATGCAGAAGTGGATAATAATCGGAAGGTGTGGCGGGACGACTTCCATGACCGCCTCCCTAACATTGAATTCGATGGTCGCCTAGTTGTTCACGCGAGGGAAATGTCCCATGCCTGTTGGCTTGTAGTTATGGTTGGCTCCCATTCTTAATGTCGAGGGGATGGGAGCTGACCATCCTTATTTATGGCATGGCCAGGCTCTGTGGGATGTGGCACTTGAGTGCTGCATGTCACCCCATCCAGTGAAATCAAGTACATCTGTTATCAATGTCCTTAGAACAAGTATATATCAAGTATATTTACTATCAATGCCCGTAGAACAAGTGCAATTGATCATCTACAAAGTTCAAGATGATTTTCTATCAATGTATTTAGAAAAAGTAAAATCATCATCTGTAAAGTTAAATATGATTTACTATCAATTTCCTTCGAACAAGTATGATTCTAAGTTTCTTTCTATGCAATACATCTCATCAATTTAGCTATGTGCAAAAAATATCTTGACATCATATATTGTGACAACCATTTGCAAGTGTCACAATGTGATGAACAAAACCCATTATCGCATTGTGATGTACACAACCCAATGTCACAATGTGACAAACATAGCCCAACATTGGAATGAGACAACAATTTCTTGATGTCACAATGTGATAAACATAACCCGTTGTTAGAATGTGACAAAGATACTCCAATGTTATAATGTGACAAATGAAAACCCTACTTCCTAATGTGAATGCTATGAAAACCCTACTTTGGAATGTGAATGTTACGAAAACCCTCATGTCACAATGTGACAAACATAAATTGGCTTCACAATGTGACAAACATATCCATGTCATCGCAAAGTGGATAGTAACGTTGCAATGTGAAAAACATAAATAGACATTGCAAGGTGATGAACATAGCCATGTCATTGCAATGTGAAAAACATAAATAGCCATTGCAAGGTGATGAACATAGCCATGTCATTGCAATGTGAATATTAATGTCACAATGTGATGAAAATAAACAAACTTCGAACATCATGCTGTGGTCGCAATGTGATGAACATTTCCTCACATTTCAATTTGACACACATATCCCGACATCGCAATGTAAAAAACATTTCCAAATGTTGCAATGTGTAAAACCTAGTAACATCCTAATGCATGAAACATATACAGATGTCACAATATGATGAACATAAATGAACGTCACAATGTGATGAACATAGCCTTGTCGTTGCAACGTGATGAACATATCCTCGCGTTGCAATGTGACACAGATAGCATGATTGTTCCATCTTCATATTGGGGAGGTTTTTTAATAGCTTCAAACATCTCTCATATTAACACTATCACTCATAATAATCTTACCAACTTAACAAGAACTTTGTCGAGTTCTCGTTTTTTCAAGGGTCCCATTTTTTACCACATTTTGAAAAATGGTGCTACCAGTAGCACCCCTTTTCATTTTGAGGTAGTTTTTTTATATTTTAAATATTCTTCTCTATAACAAATCCACATTTTGTTTCTAAAATGCTTGTTTTTTGAACTATTTTCAGATTTTTCTAAATCATTTTTTTTTTTTTTTTAAATGTTTGTTTTCCAACTTTTTTCATTTTTTTCTAAATCCTTTATTTTTTTCTTTTTACCAATTTTCTTTTTTATGATTTTTAATGATAGTAAAAATGTTATAAAAATCTTATATATGATTCACCTTTTGGAAATTAATATTTTTCATACAATTATGTCTCATTATATTTAATTCATGGTGCCATAGTTTTTAAATATAGTGTAAAATTGTATTTTTAACACATTTTTTATTTTTTCTTTAGCAAATAATTGTAGCTAAACAACATTATTTTTAAATATTTAGCTAAAAACTATACATTTCAAATAAACTTATAACAAAAAACCTATACATTTTAGAAGCTTTCCACTATAAATAACATGTTACAT
>WSFP011448353.1:0-19952 GCA_009831015.1 Picea engelmannii | reverse complement strand
ATAATTTCAGATAATAAGCCTCTTCGAGGGGGCAACCTCCTTTTACCCCACTTAAATGTTCAAGTACAAGATGATTCAAATTGAAAATGTCTCCTTGGTATATATAGGAGACTAGGAGGTATAATTACAACTAATCGCCTAAAGCCGACATAAATAAAATAACATTACTAATATAATATGACCCAATTAAGGGGTAATGATCCAATATTAGGGCTTAACAAGCGTCCACCAACTCGAGATCATGATCATGTTTTTCATTTGCAACCTACAAGTGTGCCACCTAACATTAGGCCTTACAAGTATCTATATGCATAGAAGAGTGATTGAGAATATGATCCAAGAAATGTTAGAGGCTAACATCATTCAACCTAGCCAAAGTTCTTTCTCTTCACCGGTAGTGATGGTTACGAAGAAGGATGGTGCATGGTGTATGTGTCCAAATTATAGACAACTCAACAAAATGACCATCAAAGATAAGTTTCATAGTCCTATCATTGATGAATTATTAGATGAATTGCATGGAGAAAAATTCTTTACTGAGTTGGATCTTCGTTCAGGGTATCATCAGATCAGAATGAGGTAGGAAGACATTCTCGAAACAACCTTTAGAACACATGAAGGTCATTATGAGTTTTTGGTTATGCCATTTGGACTTACTAATGCACTTTCAACATTTCAAAGCTTGGTGAATTTTGTTTTCAAACCCTTCCTTAGAAAATTTGTGCTAGTATTTTTTGATGACATACTAATCTAAACAAATCATGGGAAGAGCATGTACAACATGTTGACAAAGTATTACAACTTTTGGAAGAGAAACAACTTTATGCAAAGCCTTCCAAGTGTGCCTTTGGGGTTCAAGAAGTGGAATATTTGGGTCATATTGTATCTCATGAAGGTGTAAAAGTGGACCATTACAAAAACAAGGATATGGGGGAATGGCCAATTCCAAAAATGTCAAAGAAACTTAGAGCATTTTTAGTATTGACAAGCTATTACTGCAAGTTTGTCAAAAACTATGGTCAAATGGCGAACCTCTAACAACATTATTAAAGAAGGAATCATTTTCTTGGATTCAAGAAGCAACCAAAGCTATTGAAAAACTTGAGGAGACTATGTGTACAACTCTTATCCTAGCCACACACGACTTCACAAAAACATTTATTGTGGAGTGTGATGCCTCGGGCCATGGAATTGGTGTCGTTTTAATACAAGAAGGAAGGCCCCTTGCCTTCAAAAGCATCCAACTTAAAAGAAAAAACTTACTCGAACCCATTTATGGAAAAAAAATGTTGGCCATACTACACATAGTTAAGAAATAGTGCCCTTACCTAATAGGAAAACACTTCATAGTAAAAACAGATCATGACACTTTGAAGTACTTCTTAAAGCAACAATTATCTTCAGAAGAACAACAAAAATGGGTTACAAAGATGCTAAGTTGTGACTTTGAAATTATCTACAAGAAAGGAAAACACAATATTATGGCAGATGCACTTTCAAGGAAATAAGAAGAAACAGAGGGTTTGCTATGTGTTATTTCTATTCTGAAATCTGATTGGGTGGAAGAAGCAAGGATAGAATGGAAGCAAGATCAAGAGGTATGTAAGATCATTCAACAACTACAAGATGACTCCAGTGCATTAGATAAATTTGCATAAAATATTGATTTGTTATGGTATCATGATAGTCTATATTTATGTAAGAATTCCCAACTCAAACATAAGGTCCTTTTGGAATTACACACTTCTCCTATAGGAGGATAGTCAGGGTTCTTGAAAACTTAGCACATGATCAAGAAGGATTTTTTCTAGGAAGGTCTTATAACTGATTTTCAAATTTTGTGTATGAATGTGTGGTCTGCCAACAAAATAAGGGAGAGATAATTAAGACTCTGTGTCTTCTACAACCATTAGCTATACCAAGTCAACATTGGGAAAAAGTTTTAATGGATTTTATTACAGGTTTACCCAAATATGAAGGAAAGACCGTCATCATGGTAGTAGTGGATCGACTGACTAAGTATGTTCATTTTTTCTCTCTCATCCTTTTAAAGCAAGTACAATAGTGATTAAGGGATTTTTCTTTTGTGATATTGGGTCGTGATCACATTAGAGCAAGACTAACTGAAAGAGATAACAATCTTCCCTCAAACACAAGCACACAAAAACTAAGGAAAATAACTACCTAAATTAGGAGAAAGTAGGGATAGAGAGGAGAAAAGAGAGTGCACCTTGTTCTCTCGTTTGATGTCGGTCCCTGCTCCAATTCGTCGAAGAGCTCCAGATATTCTACTAGAATTAGCCTACAAGATAGATACAAAAATAGGGTTGCGACGAAAGTAGTTATGGGATCAAAAGCATGCGCGTATTATATGCCATATTTAAAGTAAGCATAAAGATAAACATACATTGAAGATAAAATCTAGGGGAAAACAAACTATTTTATTATCAACAAGTGGAAAAGGTAAGTTACAACCTTGTCCAACCTCAGGCACCGTCTTGAAGCCAACTATCTGGGTTCCTCCAGGAATCCTCAATCATCAACTCAACCAATATAATATTCTATCAATGACTCAGATAGGGATAAGGAGACACCATATAGCCACATAAAATGAGAAAGAAGCTATGGAAAAGGAGTTTCCATACTAAAGGAGATGTTTTTGAGAGAATTATAGTGAAAGGAGGCTTGTTAGATGTTGGCAGCATAACTTTGCACCAAGGGACCTATGTACCCTCCTTGGCCCTCCATGGTTGTTTTATATATTCCCAAAGAGATTTGGGGAATTGAATTCCATTGTGTATAGGAAAGGGTCATTGGTAAATGATCCCAACCGAAAAACCCACTCGAAAACAAAAGATTATTTTATTTTTCACCAAAAATGAGGGCATCTACGGGTCTCAGTGAGGAAATAAATGTTTGTGTGTTGCACTAGGAAAAACTCGCGGATATGCTCTTAGGGCATGTTTTTTAAATGATTTTTGATAGGACCTTTAGGGAAAAGTATAACAAACATTGGGAAAAGGTTAGTTCATGGCACAAATGCATAGGTGTGGCATTTTGTGTTATAACAGATGCCCCCTAATGTGTGAGGTCGAAAGGGAAAAATGATGTTTTAAATACATTATGAACTCTGAAAGGTGAGGATGCATCGAAGTATCCATGGAGGTTCCAGAACAATTGTTCCAAAAACAATAACCATCAGCAAAGATCAAGCAAGGGTCTTGTTTCCAAAGTCGAGCATACCCATGCTTAGGAGTGATAAAGCATGGCCACCAAAGAAAATACACTGTGGATCCAAGGTACATATGAAAGTATGACTAATGTCCATGGCCACGAACAATACACAATGGATCCATGTGATAAATATGAAGTAGCAAGCATGGCCACGATGAATACACAGTGGATTCGTGTCAAAGTAGATCATAGCCATGAAGAGATACACAATGGAGCTATGTCTCAATATCAAGAACAAAGGATATCTGGAACCAAGAGAATGAACAAATTGATCCTTTGCAAGTATCAATGTCTGTGAGGTGGCACCATATGAGTCGGGAAGGAGCACAAAAAAGGTGGTTCTCGTACTTCACCCAAATTATTCACAACGATCCATCGTGGTACACGTTTACACTATGTGAATAGATGAGTCGAAGTCAAGCACAGTGAGACATCGTTTGATTACTAATCATTGATGTATATCGTTAATAAACGTGAGACAACCCACTGATAATGATAATGGGAGTCAAGGTACCATGGTATTATCTAACAAGTGTGAATGAATGAGTTGGCGTCGAATACCTGGTAAAAACGATTGAGTAGGGGACATTGATGTATTCCCATTGTCCATAACAAGGGAACCTACCACTAATGACTACAAGACCCAAGGTACCAAACATAACTCTATATCCCTCTCCCATAGCAAGATGTGTCGAAGTCGATGGGAGGGAACCCATTGGAAGGAAGGCATTAAAGCATCCTCCATAATCCAACACGAGGGGTGGCGAGAAGCCAAAGATTTGGAAGAGATCGAAAAAAATGACTGATACTTGTGATGATGAGACTTGACTTGTGAAGGCCGACTTGCAAGGTCAAAGGCTAGTTGTAGAATGACTGAAACAGGTTGAAAACTTTCCCTTGAACTTAAGCACGACACATTATGTGACTTAGAAAGCATGACTATCAACTCAGATACATTTGTGACACATGAGGCATCAAAAAACGCTCCATATAGTTGGAAGTGTTAACACTATGTAAATTTGTTTGGCTGATAGAAAAACAACAGAGGCAACTGTTTCAACCTACTTTAGTAGAGTTGAAGCACTAGCATGCTCAACTCAGAGAGGGCTCTCTCGTGTCACTTGATATTTCTTTGGGAATCGGTGGCTAGATTTTGGTTTGTTTGGCGGGGGGTTTAATAAAGTTGTTGGCAAGGAAGGGGAGGAACACTCAGGGCTATGGAGTCAAAATTCTGAAAGTGAATGAAAACAATGACCAGCCGGTAGAACTCTCCAGAGGATAAAGGCTAAACTAGGCGATGAGTTTGAGTTATTCTTGAATTCAAATAGAGTGTAGGAAGATAAAGAAAACAAATAACTACATTAGAGCATTACTGAAATGAATTTTGAATTTGTTAAGAATAAATACACACAGTTTAAATTGCTTAAGCCAAGAGCATCACAAGATGAATTATACGCCTTTAACTATCCAATTTAAATAGAAGAAAGTGTAAATGGAGTAACAAATCACAGGAAATACACACGATGAAAGGAGACAAAGCTCATATCACCAATGTTAGAATATTTTCTTAGAGACTTCAAAATCTTCTACATATATGTTCAATTCAGCTTCAAAAAATTGCAATAGAGTTTGAAACAACCAAAAGGGTGCTCTTGCACTTCTACCAACATTAATTCAATCAAATGTCCCAACATTTATACAATTCGATTACAATGGCTGAAACCGAAACGTTTTGGCTTCTAAAACTAATAATAGTAATTTCAACTGACAGTCTCGGTATATGAACCGATTTATAATGATTACTCAAAAGACATTTCAAAACTAAGAATGGATTTCTCTGACTGTTCAACTTCCTTTACGCCATTTGGCTTCTCCTGATCTTTTGTCGAACTTGCTGGGTTGGTGACACCTGGAGGTCACTTACTAGTCCTGGGAAAGTTGCATTTTGTCTTTCCCAGCCGCACGATTTCCTTCCATTGTGAGTCAGAAGGAATCTCGTAGTCCATCATATCCTTAATCAAAATCTCCAGGTCAATGCGTGTGGCATAGGACATAATCGACATGCCAATCTTCATTGTTTTAAATTGATTCAAAATTTTGAAAGTTTGTGGCCAAGTACTCTACTAGACTTGGGCCTTTCAGACTTTCCTCCATAGCTTCAAATTTGAAATGGTCCATCCTACACTGAATGAGGAGAGAATTATAGTCTTATTGATTGTATAATGAACCTTTGCCATCCCAAAATGGCGGGAGGCTCTTGACAAACAATTGTTCAAACGTGTCTTTAAACTCTTGCATATTGTGCTCCATTTGCATAGCTTTGTTTTGAACTGATTTGAGCAGGTTATGCTTGGCGATGATTCTCTTGCCCCAAATGATCAAAGCAGTTCTGTATTTTACCCCAATAGTTTGAATATCAACAATGGGCACAAAATTCAACAAATCAATAGCGTTCTGGGCCCATTCTGAAGGTTTCTTGGCTAATGTTTCATTAACAACAGTACACCTGCTTCGAGCCGTGGTAGCCACGTTGTCTTTGTCATTGATAAAATTCAAATAAACTTTGAACTTAGCAGCCTCTGCAGCAATAACATCCCATATCACATGTCTATCTCCTTGCAATAGTGTTTTACCTTTTAACGTCATCCTCAGCTTGCTTACTCTCTCTTGCAAATCTTGATTTTCCCTTTGGAGTGGAGCCATCTTTTCATCTTTTGTTTTCATCTCTTATTTCAACTTTTCCAAGGCTTCCTTAAGACATTTGTTTTCCCATGTTTGTAAGCTCACTTGGGACATGGCTTGAACCAATCCATCAATGCTCAGTCCAGGTTTTTCATTAGCAGGTACAATGATAGCCATATCTGACGTTGCTACTTGTCCTTGTAATCAATTCTATTTCTCCTTCTCCAACTTTAATACTTTAGCTTTGTAATTTAGTGTTTCTTGTCTAGATGCTTCCTTCTCTTGCTCTAGAGCATCCAACTCTGTTTCCTGTGGATGTTCAGTAGGGGACATCTTTATCTTCTTCTTCAGACCTTGGATTATCTTGTTCTTCTCATCTAAAGAAGCCTTTACTCCTTGAGGGCCTTTGGACTCCAATCTTTTGACTTGTGTCTTCCAGGCTTTGATGGATGTTTTCTCCTGTTTCAATTGCCCATCTAGTTTGAGTGCATGTGTTTTCAATCTTGAAACCTTCAGACTTAAGCTTAGATATTTAGAGTATAACATGTCACTAACATTCCCATGGAACTTTACTTTGTCTAGGGCACCAATATTTTCATAGTGCATCTTGATTTCAGACACTTTATCATCATCTGCTATTGCTATATTAAACGTCTTTCTCTCCACATCTCTGACTGAGAACAAGGACGTCTTGTGCTGGGAGATCTTCTCTTCTTCAGGCAACAAGTTTCTTATCTCACTGTTGGCCATACTTCCTTTTACAACATACTGGTTCATCAAGTCTTCTTTGGATTGATATATTGCCCTAGGTGTCTTGTTGCATATGTGTTTCTTGCTGTTGAAAACCCTTGTGACGCTTTCACTTTGTGGCATGCTTTCTGTACCAACTTCTTTGTTCTTGGTTGCACCTTTGACCATCTCCATGCTCATTTTATCTTTAGGTTCTTCTTCTTCCAGGTCAACCACTTGAGAGGGTGGTGTAATTTTCATCTTCTTGGGAATATCTTGCTGGCTACTGGCACCCAGGGCCTTTGAAATGTTCCTCTTATTATAAACACACAACTTTGTGGCTTTAGCAATCAATCTTGGAGAAGCTTTATGTGTCTGGATCTGCTGAGGGGCAGACTATGTTGGTTTTATCTGATCATGTTGCAAAGTGACCTCCATATCTGTACATGTTTCTAGATTAGCCAGTTTGTCAAATCCTTCAACATGCTCGTGCTCATAGGGGCCCAATTTGCTCATCAACCTTCTCTTTGATATGATCTGATGTGGGTCATATTTCCTTCCCTGTAATTGTATAAACCCGAATTCATTGAATTTGGCTTGTATCTGAGGTAAACATGATTTGTTTTTTACCACAAAGGGTCCTATTATGAAAGGGAATTTTAAGTTAGATGCCTTGTGTGCTTTCAAAAAGTAATTTGTTTATGAAATGATCCTTTGTCTGATGAAATCTAAGGCAAAAATTTTGGTAGTTAAAAAGACTGGTAAAAGATAAGGTCCTTCTTGATATCCATACACCCATATCACAGTATATTGTATGAACAACATCCAACCTCCTACTCTACTCTCTGGATTTGGTTGTAAAAAACTTTTCATTTCTTCCAGAACCCTTGGCACGTCTGAGCCGAAGATAAGACTGTACACCCTGGACATGATCTTATTGATGAAAATAAGCATGGTGGTCCTTTTGCATTCAGTTGAGATGAAAGCAGTTTCAGGGAATTCGGTCTTGTTCAATTCCAAGAACATCCTCAGCAAGTGCATTTAGGATCTGAAGTTTCTCATTGAACTGAAATTAACTAGCTGTCGATGCATATTATCAGTGATGAATCTGTAAAAACTAATACAGACCGACTGATGATACTTTGACACAAAAAAGGTTAACATGAAACCTAACATGACTTCTACTACGAATTTGTCGTTATATAACCCTAAAATTTGGCTAAGAAGGGAACAAGCCCACTGGAGCTCAATGATCATTATGCTCACATTGATAGGTAATGACAGACTTTCTGAATGGTGTTTAGGTTTGACAATGGTTTGCAGAAACTGGGTTTTTACTTCTGAAGGGCATTCTCTGTAAACTGTGATCATCTTCTCTTCGTCAAAGGGCTCTGACGCTACAGAGGAAGACTTAGATACACTGAGGGTATGTCGAAGTGACGGGCTATCTATTTCACAAAAAATCTCTGACCCTACTTTATTCAAAATAACTCTTTCTTCCTATGAATATTAATCAGCACACCAGCTTATGATCTAAGGGAAAGGGAAGACTACTTCTATGACATAAGGGGTAATGGAGGCTTGAGCCGTTCAGAGAAAAGGGATCTGTTTCCCAACATCGTCTAACAAATTCGATCTGGACACGGAAATGAGCGAGACTGTTATCTCTGTGTCGAAAACATCGGAGTCCCTGTCAATTAGGGCTTCTTATCTATAGGTGATGTCTTGTTCATTCACGAATAAAATAACAGGATTAGCGACCATTGTAAAAAATACCTGTTGAGCGGCGAAGAAAACATGAATATGATCCAACTTTGAGCTTGAGTTTCAAATGGATGGTTTGCGCCAAATTTTGAACATTTGAATGCTTCAAAGTATCATAAAATAATGTCGGGGATCCTCCTTTTATATGCGTCTACCGACATCGGGGATTGGAGAAAATGGTTTTAGTTAAACCACTTTTCGCCCCAATGTACCTATAGAGCCGCCACACGTCCATGAACAAAACCATAGTAGTTTTCCCTGACCCATCTTCGAACGATTAATCCTTCCGCCACTTCAATCGTCGATATGAGTTTCAGTCGTTGATCTAGATCACTCTAAGATCTACGATCCACCGTGCCCCAACAACTTTCGATATCGGGGATTGGAGAAAGCGGTCTTAGGAAAACTATTCCCCCCCCCAAATTTACCTCTAGAGGCGTCGCACATCCTTGAATGAAACCATGGTAGTTTTTCCCGGCCCGCCTTTGAGAAATTATCTTCCGTGCTGCTTCATCCTCCGATATGTCTCTCAGTCGTTGATCCGGGCTACTTTTAGATCGATGGTCCGTAGAGTCCTACCTTTCGTGCCTCCGCTATATTTGCCTGCATGCCACTGTATAAGACTTTATCCTCCAAACTATCACACTTCCATAGTGATGTGTATTTTCGCTAAATCTCTGAAACTCAGATCCTGATCTAAAAATTGTTATGATGATAACATAGACTCCAATTGGGGATGCTATCCTCCCTGCAAGGTAGCAAAGAGTTGAATACCAAGTGCCTACCCATTGGGTTGTGGTCTATTAGCACGATCTAAATGTGCTGATCTGTATTAAAAAAAACTTAAAATATGTCCAGCATAGAGCAGGGCCTTCACCTTGGGCTTCAACTATGATGCTTTTATTCCAACTTTTCATGTGTAAAGAAAAACGCAAAATGACTATATACAATGAATGAAGGGTTGATGCTTTTTCAAACAATGTAATGCTTGAGGAACCTGCCATTCACAGGCCCTCCTCCAACGAGTTCTCCATTACTTTCCTGTAAAAAATAGGCATTGCTCCCACGATAAGCTGCGATTTTGAACGGACCCAGCCATAGGTTATCAAATTTCCCATGTTTCCCTTATCTTCAATTCTGGCATCCCATTTTAGTACCCAGTCTCCTGGTTCGAAGTCATCCACCTTGGTATGCCTGTCGAAAGCCTCTTTGATCGTGTCTTGTCAAAGCTGGGCGTTATGAAAGGCCTTTTCTCTGGTTTGATGTACACTGATGAGATCATAATCTTTTCTCCTACCAGCGCCTGTTTTTGCTTCTTGCTCCTGTAACAACTTCATTACTGGAAATCTTAATACAATAGGAAAAATTGCTTCAGTGCGACAAACGGTTTGGAAAGAGAATGTGGCAATGGATCACTTTGGGGATATTCTGTCAGCCCATAGTGCATGGATGAGATTTTTGTGTCGTGTCTTTTTATTCTCTTGCAACAGTTTTTTTATGATTCTAACCAAGCTTTTGTTCGAATACTTAGCCAACCCATTCCCTTGAGGGTAGTTTGACGTGGAATGACCAAGGGTGATGTTGTAATCACTACATAATTTCTCCAATTTCTTAGACTTGAAAGTTGCTGCATTATCTGTTATAATTTTGATCGGGCATCTGAATCTGGACAAAATATTATCTTCTAGGAATCGAATGATGACATCATATGTAGCTTGTCTGGTGGGGACTGCCTCAATCCACTTAGTGAAATAATAGGTCGCTGTCAGGATACATTTGTGTTGGGCATGGGATTGTGGATGGATCTCTCATATGAAATCAAGGCCCCACTGTCTGAAAGGAGCTTCCACTAAAATGGGTTTCAAAGGTAGAGCCTGCAATTTTCCTTTCCCATCAAAAATTTAACATTCATGGCACTTTGAAACTTCTTTATAAACATCGGGAAAGATGCTAGGCCAATAAAATCCAACCATTAGAATTTTATGCACGGTTGTCTTCCAATAATGATGACCTCCATAGTCACCTTTATGGAATTCTCTGATGGTTTTCTCTGCTTCTTCCTCTGTTAAACAGCTCAATAAAATCCCCCCTGGATCTTTCCAATATAGTAATTCATTTATTATACAAAATTTTGTTGCTTTCAATTTCAAGAATCTGGCCTTCATCTTACTAAATTCAGGAGGATCCTACAAATTCTTCAGCACAAAGTTGATATCAACATACCATGCGGAGTCAAGAAATTTCTGGGATATTGGTGGAGTCTCCCTTTCTTCTTCTGTAACTTCTGACAAGTTTGTTGTGAAATTTATCCCTAAAAGTTCACAATTCGTCTGTGCCATCTACCTTGCCAGACCTTGCCCTTTGATCAACTTCATGGGCTTGATTTCAAGATCATATTCTAATAGCACCGTAATCCATTTTCCCCTCTTCCCTTTAGGATCGGGCTATGTCAACATGTCTTTCACTGAGCTACTGGGAACATAAGCAGTGGTATGTGAATGTAGGATGTAAACCTTGAATTCTTTCAATGCCTTAACTAAAGCATACGCTTGCTTCTCCATTATGTCATATTTCAAAGGGGCATCTCTTAATGTCTTATTGTAGTATGCTATGGGCTTCTCAAAACCATGGTCATCTTTCTGGAGTAGCACACCTGGAATTGTGTGTTATGAGGCAAAAGAGAATAGTATGAAGTCTTTCTCAAAATTGGGACTAGCCAGTACATCAGCCTTTGTCAATGCTACTTTGATGTCTTCAAAATATTTTCTAGTCTCAGGGATCCACTTGATTTCATTTCCATTCTTTAGCATATTGGTAATATGTTTTATGATTTCAGCCAAATTAGGGATGAATCTCCATAGGAAGTTCACTTTGCCCAGGAAAGATTGTACCTCCTTTTTGCTTCTGGGTATGCCAATTTTCAAGATCCATTCAACTTTGTTGGGGTCTACCTTTATCCCTTCTTTAGAAATGATGTGACCCAACAACTTTCCTTCTTCCATGGCGAAATTTGACTTTTTAGGATTCAAAGAGATCCCGAAATTTCTGCATTTTTGAAACGCCCTTCTGAGATGTTTGAGATGTTCTTCATCTGAGGCAAAATATACAACGATGTCATCAAGGTAGATAACAATGAATTTATCCTTTTCATCAACAACATCTATATCCATAGCCCTTTGAAATGTTGCCCCTGCATTCATAAGCCCAAATGATGTCTTGGCATACATAAATGTTCCCCATGGTGTGGTAAATGTCGTCTTTTCCTGGTCATCAGGGTGCACCATAATCTGATTATACCTAGAGAAACCATCTAACATTGACATCCTTTGAGAGCCCACTACCTTCTGTAAAATATGATCCATTTTAGGCAATGGATAATGGTCCTTTAGAGACACCTGATTTAGATTCTTGAAGTCTACACACAACCTAATCTCTCCACTCTTTTTTCTAACTGGCACCAGGTTGGCCACCCATCTGGAAAACCTCAGGGACACTATGATTTTTGCTTCAAACAATTTATTTACTTCTTTCTCTATCAATGGTAACAACAGAGGGTTTATTCTTCTTAATTTCTATTTGAATGGCTTGTGATCTTCTTTGATTGGGATAACATGCTGGATTATATTGGTATTATAAACTTTCAACTCATCATAGCTCCAAGAAGGGACATCAGGGAATTCTTTCATTAATTTTGCATACCTCTCTTTGACTTCAGGAATAAGTTTCTTGAACAACTTAATGATCTTTGGATCCTCAGGAGTTACGATATTGCAATCTTCCACATCCCCTTCATTTACTATAATCTTTGGGCTTCTGGCCACGTCATTATTATCAAAGAGTTTCTCTAATGGTACTAGGCCTTTAGGAATGATTTTTCTCTTCAACTGTATAATATCTCTGCCATCAATCTGATTTTCAAAATACCCTTCCTTTGTGAAAGCAGTTGCATCCACCTCATCATCGCGATATTCATCATCAATGTTTAAATTCTCAAATTCGTTCTCCATTTTTAGGAAGATTTCTATATGTTTGTCATTCTTGAAGATTTTCCAGTGCTTCATATTGTCTGGTGCTACTAGCCTGTACTTGACTTCAACCTTGTAGTTTTTTTCAGGGAAAATTGGGACTTTGAACACTGCTGCTGAAGTAGCTAAGGCATCAACAACCTGATTTTGTTCTCTTGGCATTGTTGAAAGATTACATTCTGAAAATTTCTCCAGGAGGTCTAGTACCAGGTTTTTGTAAGATCTCATTCTGGGTTGTTTTGCTTGGTAGATGCCTTTGATATGATTTATGATAATATTAGAGTCTCCAAGTACAACAATTCTTTTGGCACCTAATTCGTCCAAAACTTTCAACCCCAATATTAACGCTTCATACTCGGCCATATTATTGGTGCATTCAAAAACAAGTTTGTAAGAACATAATTTTGAGTCTCCATTGGGATGATAGATCCATACGCCAGCTCCATCTCCTTCTCTGCATGTAGCTCCATCAAAATTCATTTTCCATATATGATCCTCCACATCACCTTGTTGCTCTGAAAGTTCCCCCATCTGTTGGTTAAGCTCATTTTTGTTAGCTATGGTGATCTATGTTTCCTCTTCTTCAGAGCACATGTCATTGAAGAAAATAGATGACCCCAATTCAGTTTCTACCGAATATATAGGATGATTGCTAGGCTGTGATTTATCACTGACCATATATTTAAGTAGAACCTTTCTGTACAATCTTCTATCTTGACCAAAGACAGGAATAGTGTCATATGACATGTCCATCTGGAGGGTTCCCTTTAGTTTTGCAGCCCATGACTTGGACAACAACATACCAAATTTTGGAGGGATATCAACGACCACTACGTCCATCACCATATTCTTAGCTGGGATTGTGCTAAAGAAACCACCATGTCTTTGATCATGCCAATGCATTTCACCTTTCTTGAATCGAAGGAGAGCAGGTACTTATAAGGTCTTGTGACATCAAGACCTAATTGGTCCATGGCCACTTTGGGCATCAGGTTGTGAAATGCTCTAGAATCCAGCATAGCGTTGTGCAAAATCATGTCATGGACTTTCAAGTTAATATAAAAAGGAGGGACTTCTTCATTTTCGCTACTTTCTTCTACTCTTGGCCCAAATAGGATGGTTGGGTGATCATCTTGTATGTTTAGGATATCATAGGTTTGTCCCATATTGAGCATCTTGATGATCTGATTTCTATACTCGCTATTCTTGATCAATTCATTAAATGGTACTGAAATCTTTATTTTAGCCATCTCACTTTCGAAATCGAAAGAGGATGAGGTTTTCTCTACCTATTTGGTGACCATTTATTTTCTTGTCAACAATTTCTTATGAGGTTCTTCCTTCTTCTTCCCCTTTTCCACAACATCCTTTGTAGCTGAATCTTTCGCGGTAGAATCCTTTGCAACTGAATCCTTTGCAACATAATCTCTTTTGGGCTGACTTGAAGAAGGTATGTTATTATGAGCATCTTTGTTGGGATTCCCCTTTGGAGGGTTTGGAGGTACATTTTGATTTCAAAGGTTATATTGCCTTTGGAATTGCATGATAGCGTTTTTAAATCCAGTCTCATAATCTTCCCTTTCTACTGATACCCTCTCTTCTTCATCTTGCAAAAAGATCTCACTTGCATCCATGAATTGGTCGTGCTCTTCTTTGGTAAAAAATACCTATGTTTCTTTATCATCATAATAGTTCATGTAGTCTTCAAAATATCCATCATAATCCTCATTCACATAATTGTTTTGAAAAGGAGGCCTTATTTGTTGTTCTCCCTGAATTCCTTGGTTTCCCTGATTTGCCTGGTTTCCTTGATTTGCCCGATTTCCCTGGTTTGCCTGTTCTACTTGAGTTGCTTGATTCCCCTGATTTCTTGGCTCTCTATGCCTAATCTGAGGGATAGCTAGTCTTCTCGGATTTATGGGTGGGCCATCAGCCTGTTCTCTGGGGTTAGGCCTATTTCCTAGAGCCATTCTTTCCATCATCTGCTCCATGTTTCTCATCATTGCTTCAAATATTTTCTATGATGTTTGTGAAGTTTAAGGCTGTGCTTTATCTTGAGCTATGTTTGTGTCCCTGCCAGCATTAGATTTCATCTTCCCTGAAGCCATTAGGTTCACTTCAACCTTTATAGCATCGGTCATCATATCATCCAACGTGGTAGATCTTCGTTCTCTTAATAGTAAAGCAAAATCACTTTCAAAAGAATCATCATATCTGAGTTGAGCAACTCTAGGGGGGGTTTCACCTCAGCAGGAATTGTATGGTAGACCTTCATGAATATGGTTGAAAAATCCTGCATTGTTTTTTCGGCATTGTGATGGTTGAAAATAGTATGGTAGACTATGTCAACAACTGAAGGGGATTTTTCTTATCCCTCAATTTTGCAATGAAGCTTGTCTCAAAAGCTTCAAAATTTGCAATACTGGCTGGTGGAAGGGCTCTAAACCACTTCCTTACTTCCCCTGCAAGACTTTGTGTAAACAACCTCATCTTCACATCTTCAAAATCCACCTCTTCCAAGTCTATGAAGTCATTAAACCAGTCTAGATGCTTCTGAGTTGATATGTTACCTTCAACATCATATAATTTGATCCTTAGGTTGTAATCTTGAGTCAAATCATGTAATTGAGCAGGCAGTATGAGGGGAGAAAATATGGCTGCCATAGCTGCTGTGAGGGGTCAGAGTAGCTGTTGGTTTTGAGTGGGGATCACTAAAGGATTGGTAGATGTGGCTATAATCAAATCTTGGAATCTCTTTTCGTCAAAGATGGTCTCGCTTAAATAAGAATCAGACTTAGTTTTGAATAGGATTTGCTCAAATTTTACGTCAAACTCGAGGTCTTCAATGCTAGTCACTTCGTCGTTGGGTAAAGATAGATATTTGTTTGGACGCAACACTAGGATTACTGGCTTTTCTTTTCTTTTGTGCACAATATTTTCAGGGTCAGACACAGGGATTGCAGCCTTTGGGTTTGGGTTTCTGAATTGATTACCGAGCCTTGAATAAAATCACAATTCAAAACCGGTACCCAATTCCCTGAATCGAAAACCTCCTTTATCGGCTCATGGGGGTCAAATAATTCAGTAAGATTGATCTGAAGTTTGGCTACCACCAGGTCTCAATAGAACAAACAAATGTATGGAAGACTGCCTTCAAGTCAAAAGAAGGTCTATTTGAATGGTTGGTCATGCCCTTTGGTTTGACAAATGCTCCCACAACTTTTATGAGGATGATGGACGATATCCTATGACCTTTCACCAATACTTTTGTAGTGGTGTATCTGGATGACATCCTCATCTACAACAAGACTTGGGCAGAACACTTGCAGCATATTCAACAGGTTTTGCATGCCCTGCGTCAACACAAACTATATGAAAACTTGGAAAAATGATCCTTCGACATGGACAAGGTCCATTACTTAGGCTACATCGTTGATCAACATGGTGTGCATGTGAATCTAGCCAAGATCCAGGTCATCCGTGACTGGCCATTGCCAACCACACTCACTGAACTTCGAAGCTTCTTGGGCCTCGCCAATTTCTATCACAGGTTCGTGTTGGGATTCTCTCATATCGCATGGGCCCTCAACCAAGTAACTAGGGGTGGAAGTAAGGCAAAACTTGTGTGGGGCCTGTCCCAACAATAAGCCTTCGATGACTTGAAGAAGCATTTGTGCTCATCCCCGATACTTTCATTACCTGACCTGTAGCATCCCTTCGAGATTGAGACAGATGATTCAGACTATGTTGTGGGCATCGTTCTCACTCAAAACAACAACCCTGTGGCATATCATAGTGAGACACTATCAGATGTTGTCTGTAAGTACCTTACTTATGACAAAGAAATGTACTCCATTGTGCAGCTTGCCGCCAATGGAGACATTACATTCTTGGGAAGGAGACAGTCATCCACACTGATCACAAGCCACTACAGTTCATGCAGACCCAAGGCAAATTGCAGAATGACCGCCATCATAAGTGGTCAACATACTTACAACAGTTCCACCTCAACATCAAGTATAAAACAAGAAGTACCAATCGAGTTGTTGACTACCTCAGCTGACCTCTAGTCGCGACACTCACAACTGTGCTAGACTCTTGCGGTCAGGAGACCTCTGGATGGCTCCACCTCTACGAGACAGACCCTGACTTCTCCACCACCTACCAAATGTTGGGTGCCAACTAAGTGGTCGCTAATTTCCATCTTTAGGATGGGTTGTTGTGTTGTCAGGGCCATCTTTGTATTCCATCAAGCGAGCGTGCGAATCTGATTTGGGAAGCTCACTACAGTCGGGTGGCAGGACACTTTGGCATCGAAAAGATAGTGGCAGTGCTACATAGACATTTATGTTGGCCGAAACTTCGACATGATGTCAGCAAGTATATCAGGTCCTGCACCGCCTGCGCTATTCCCAAACTGACCACTAAAAATCAGGGCTTGTACACCCCCTGCCTACTCTTAACAGGTTATGGGAATCCATCTCAATGGACTACATGTTGGGTCTCCCATCCACCAAGAGGGGAAATGACTGTGTTTTTGTGGTTGTTGATCACTTTTCCAAGATGGCAGTTCTAGTTGCCTGCAAGAAGAACATCACAGTAGAAGTCAATGCCAATCTCTTCTTTGAACGAGTATGGGTACATTTTTGGATCCCACAAACCATTATCTCAGACCGTGACAGTCACTTCCTCAACTCATTCTGGTTGATCCTGTGGTCACTGCTGGATACCAAGCTCACAAATCCACTGCCTTCCACTCCTAGACAGATGGCCATACTGAGGTCGTCAATCAGATGGTCGTACATATCCTGCACATGTACAATTCAAAACACCCCTGCACATGGGATGAGAGTCTTCCCTATGTACAACAGAGCTACAATCGATCCTTGCATAGCTCAACTAGCCACAACCCCTTTTAGTTGGGGTTGGGATTCCAACCATTGGGCCCTATGGATGTTGCACTACCACTGACAACCACCTCGGCCGACTCGTCCCCTACTCCACCATAAGATGACAAAGCCATCGAGTTCATTAAGTGGATCTAGCACATCCAACAACAGGTTCAGGATATTCTACAGAAGTCTAATGCCAAGTACAAACAACACCATGATCAACATCGGGTGCCACATAAGTTTCAGGTGGGTGACAAAGTTTGGTTGGATTTGCAGAAAGAACGCCTTACAGGTCCCCATCGGAAGCTTCTCTCACTCTGTTACGGGTCGTAAACCATCACGAAGGCTGTGGGTGACAATTCTTTTGAGTTCAACATTCCCCCCTTCCTTGGTCTGCATCTAGTCTTCAATGTGGCTCTCCTTCGGCCATATTTCCCACCATTATTGGACACCTCAGAGATAGCAGAGCAGTTGACACCAATAGAGCTCAACCCTAAATGAATGTAACATGCATCCAATGATCATATTGTGGACACACAGATCAAGGGCACTCGACAACAAAGGATCCATCTTTATCGAGTCGTCAAAGCAGGGCATCTCCTGTACCAAGGCAAGTGGCTCACCCGAGGCCAAATTCAACAAAAAATTCTTCATCTGATGGGGGAAATCAACACAATGGATACCATTGCTTCCTAAGGAGGGAGGGTTGATCCAGGTGGATATCGGTGGCCACCCACCTATTTCATTGGCTCAAAAAACAATTTTCCACCTTGGCAGTTTTTCAACAGTTTTTTGGGTTCCAAACTTTCAGGGTCGTTTTGAGGCCCTAAACGACGTTTTTTGGGGATTTGGGGCCTAGGAGATTGCTAAATGCATTGACTTGGGCTAGTCGAAAAATGTTCTTCTCGGTTAGAACTTTCTAACGGGCTATCGTTCATCTAAAACAAAGATCATATGCAAAAGTTACGACCTCGGGAAGTTGATGTACTAACTTACCCAAACGGGGTCCACATGACTTTTGGCGCTTCATCTCCTAGGGTTAGGTTTTTGGATGTCTAGGGTTTTTGGTATTCCTGTTTATTGTAAAAGGCCTTTAGAGCCTCATTGTAAACATCTTCTTGCGAATGAGCGCAACCGTCACATCTCTTCTCAGAGATAAGCCGTCACCATTCCAACAAGCTTGTTTTCCGCTACATTTTACAGTTTCAGCTTATTTCCTTATTGAATAGAAAACTAGTTTTATTGTATCTCTGTTATTTTGTGTTAAGCATATTTTAATAATCTGTATTCATTTTGTTATGCTCATAAAATCCGGATCAGGTGTAGTAGGAGACGAGTGTTCCTACCTAAACCCTAGTTTCGATACTAACTCCGACATCATGTAGTTCTGAAAGTGACTGCCATGGTCAGTGATAATCTCTCTTAGAACCCTGAACCTAGCTATGACCTGATTGAATATGAATAATGATGTTGTCTCCCCATCATTAGAAAATGTCAGCATAACTTCGTTCCACTTATTAAAGTATTCGACAAATACAATGATGTAACGATGCCCCCTAGCCGAAGCCGAGTGACACATCATAAAATCTACCCCCCACTTGGTGAAGGGGCCAACAATGGTGACATGAAACATTGGATCAGGATGTGCATGGATTTTCTTAGTGAAAATTTGGCATGGATGACACTTCTTAACCGCTTCAACACAATCTTTAAAGATCATAGACTAAAAGTATCTTGTGCACAATTTTTTTTGGGTCGTTGCCAACCCAGATAAGTGACCACCACATCGTCCACTATGGCAGTCGTTCAAAACAAGCTATGCTTCTTCAAGATTTAAGAAACGTCAAAGGATCGAGTCCACCCCTCACCGATACAAAGTGTCAACGATAATGAGGTAGTTTTTCACCATATGACGGATCTGTCTCCTCTCGTCTCTCGAGCAGTTCAGAGGGAACTTCAGAGTTTGGAGATATATAAGAATATCCCCATACCACAGATCGAACGAAGATATGAGGAAAATGTGATCATCCAAAAATGAATCTGATGTCTCGCCTTCCTCGTTCTATACTTAAAACTCTGACATCAACTTTGCGAATACTAACAACTTCTTAGATTTTGTAGTAGCAAAGTCCAAGTCAAACTCTTGAAGCACAACAATCCACTTGTTGTACTTCCCACCGATAATTGTCCTAGTCAAAACAAATTGAAATGGATTGATCGTGGCAATGACAGTTGTCTTTCGTAATAGAATGTAATGTTGGAGTTGTTGGACAACATGAAAGGCTGCTAGGGCCAATTTATCTACATGCGAATATTTAAGTTCAGGACTGATGAGAGTGTGACTCAAGTAATATATGACATGCTCTTGGAGCTCATCCTCCTCCTAAAATAGAACCATGTCGATCAAAGACTCAGTTGTTGCCAAAAACAACAAGTAATCTTGATTTTAATTAGGGGGACTCAATAATGGATTTGAAACCAACGCCTTCTTCAAAGCATTAAAAGAATGTTGTGCAGCTTCATCCCAACAGAATGGGACCACTTTCTTCAAAAGGCGCATAAATCCCTTTGTTACGTTAGCATAGTTTGTGACAAAACGCCTGAGGAAATTCACCTTTCCTTGTAG
>WSFP011448352.1:0-19952 GCA_009831015.1 Picea engelmannii | reverse complement strand
ATAATTTCAGATAATAAGCCTCTTCGAGGGGGCAACCTCCTTTTACCCCACTTAAATGTTCAAGTACAAGATGATTCAAATTGAAAATGTCTCCTTGGTATATATAGGAGACTAGGAGGTATAATTACAACTAATCGCCTAAAGCCGACATAAATAAAATAACATTACTAATATAATATGACCCAATTAAGGGGTAATGATCCAATATTAGGGCTTAACAAGCGTCCACCAACTCGAGATCATGATCATGTTTTTCATTTGCAACCTACAAGTGTGCCACCTAACATTAGGCCTTACAAGTATCTATATGCATAGAAGAGTGATTGAGAATATGATCCAAGAAATGTTAGAGGCTAACATCATTCAACCTAGCCAAAGTTCTTTCTCTTCACCGGTAGTGATGGTTACGAAGAAGGATGGTGCATGGTGTATGTGTCCAAATTATAGACAACTCAACAAAATGACCATCAAAGATAAGTTTCATAGTCCTATCATTGATGAATTATTAGATGAATTGCATGGAGAAAAATTCTTTACTGAGTTGGATCTTCGTTCAGGGTATCATCAGATCAGAATGAGGTAGGAAGACATTCTCGAAACAACCTTTAGAACACATGAAGGTCATTATGAGTTTTTGGTTATGCCATTTGGACTTACTAATGCACTTTCAACATTTCAAAGCTTGGTGAATTTTGTTTTCAAACCCTTCCTTAGAAAATTTGTGCTAGTATTTTTTGATGACATACTAATCTAAACAAATCATGGGAAGAGCATGTACAACATGTTGACAAAGTATTACAACTTTTGGAAGAGAAACAACTTTATGCAAAGCCTTCCAAGTGTGCCTTTGGGGTTCAAGAAGTGGAATATTTGGGTCATATTGTATCTCATGAAGGTGTAAAAGTGGACCATTACAAAAACAAGGATATGGGGGAATGGCCAATTCCAAAAATGTCAAAGAAACTTAGAGCATTTTTAGTATTGACAAGCTATTACTGCAAGTTTGTCAAAAACTATGGTCAAATGGCGAACCTCTAACAACATTATTAAAGAAGGAATCATTTTCTTGGATTCAAGAAGCAACCAAAGCTATTGAAAAACTTGAGGAGACTATGTGTACAACTCTTATCCTAGCCACACACGACTTCACAAAAACATTTATTGTGGAGTGTGATGCCTCGGGCCATGGAATTGGTGTCGTTTTAATACAAGAAGGAAGGCCCCTTGCCTTCAAAAGCATCCAACTTAAAAGAAAAAACTTACTCGAACCCATTTATGGAAAAAAAATGTTGGCCATACTACACATAGTTAAGAAATAGTGCCCTTACCTAATAGGAAAACACTTCATAGTAAAAACAGATCATGACACTTTGAAGTACTTCTTAAAGCAACAATTATCTTCAGAAGAACAACAAAAATGGGTTACAAAGATGCTAAGTTGTGACTTTGAAATTATCTACAAGAAAGGAAAACACAATATTATGGCAGATGCACTTTCAAGGAAATAAGAAGAAACAGAGGGTTTGCTATGTGTTATTTCTATTCTGAAATCTGATTGGGTGGAAGAAGCAAGGATAGAATGGAAGCAAGATCAAGAGGTATGTAAGATCATTCAACAACTACAAGATGACTCCAGTGCATTAGATAAATTTGCATAAAATATTGATTTGTTATGGTATCATGATAGTCTATATTTATGTAAGAATTCCCAACTCAAACATAAGGTCCTTTTGGAATTACACACTTCTCCTATAGGAGGATAGTCAGGGTTCTTGAAAACTTAGCACATGATCAAGAAGGATTTTTTCTAGGAAGGTCTTATAACTGATTTTCAAATTTTGTGTATGAATGTGTGGTCTGCCAACAAAATAAGGGAGAGATAATTAAGACTCTGTGTCTTCTACAACCATTAGCTATACCAAGTCAACATTGGGAAAAAGTTTTAATGGATTTTATTACAGGTTTACCCAAATATGAAGGAAAGACCGTCATCATGGTAGTAGTGGATCGACTGACTAAGTATGTTCATTTTTTCTCTCTCATCCTTTTAAAGCAAGTACAATAGTGATTAAGGGATTTTTCTTTTGTGATATTGGGTCGTGATCACATTAGAGCAAGACTAACTGAAAGAGATAACAATCTTCCCTCAAACACAAGCACACAAAAACTAAGGAAAATAACTACCTAAATTAGGAGAAAGTAGGGATAGAGAGGAGAAAAGAGAGTGCACCTTGTTCTCTCGTTTGATGTCGGTCCCTGCTCCAATTCGTCGAAGAGCTCCAGATATTCTACTAGAATTAGCCTACAAGATAGATACAAAAATAGGGTTGCGACGAAAGTAGTTATGGGATCAAAAGCATGCGCGTATTATATGCCATATTTAAAGTAAGCATAAAGATAAACATACATTGAAGATAAAATCTAGGGGAAAACAAACTATTTTATTATCAACAAGTGGAAAAGGTAAGTTACAACCTTGTCCAACCTCAGGCACCGTCTTGAAGCCAACTATCTGGGTTCCTCCAGGAATCCTCAATCATCAACTCAACCAATATAATATTCTATCAATGACTCAGATAGGGATAAGGAGACACCATATAGCCACATAAAATGAGAAAGAAGCTATGGAAAAGGAGTTTCCATACTAAAGGAGATGTTTTTGAGAGAATTATAGTGAAAGGAGGCTTGTTAGATGTTGGCAGCATAACTTTGCACCAAGGGACCTATGTACCCTCCTTGGCCCTCCATGGTTGTTTTATATATTCCCAAAGAGATTTGGGGAATTGAATTCCATTGTGTATAGGAAAGGGTCATTGGTAAATGATCCCAACCGAAAAACCCACTCGAAAACAAAAGATTATTTTATTTTTCACCAAAAATGAGGGCATCTACGGGTCTCAGTGAGGAAATAAATGTTTGTGTGTTGCACTAGGAAAAACTCGCGGATATGCTCTTAGGGCATGTTTTTTAAATGATTTTTGATAGGACCTTTAGGGAAAAGTATAACAAACATTGGGAAAAGGTTAGTTCATGGCACAAATGCATAGGTGTGGCATTTTGTGTTATAACAGATGCCCCCTAATGTGTGAGGTCGAAAGGGAAAAATGATGTTTTAAATACATTATGAACTCTGAAAGGTGAGGATGCATCGAAGTATCCATGGAGGTTCCAGAACAATTGTTCCAAAAACAATAACCATCAGCAAAGATCAAGCAAGGGTCTTGTTTCCAAAGTCGAGCATACCCATGCTTAGGAGTGATAAAGCATGGCCACCAAAGAAAATACACTGTGGATCCAAGGTACATATGAAAGTATGACTAATGTCCATGGCCACGAACAATACACAATGGATCCATGTGATAAATATGAAGTAGCAAGCATGGCCACGATGAATACACAGTGGATTCGTGTCAAAGTAGATCATAGCCATGAAGAGATACACAATGGAGCTATGTCTCAATATCAAGAACAAAGGATATCTGGAACCAAGAGAATGAACAAATTGATCCTTTGCAAGTATCAATGTCTGTGAGGTGGCACCATATGAGTCGGGAAGGAGCACAAAAAAGGTGGTTCTCGTACTTCACCCAAATTATTCACAACGATCCATCGTGGTACACGTTTACACTATGTGAATAGATGAGTCGAAGTCAAGCACAGTGAGACATCGTTTGATTACTAATCATTGATGTATATCGTTAATAAACGTGAGACAACCCACTGATAATGATAATGGGAGTCAAGGTACCATGGTATTATCTAACAAGTGTGAATGAATGAGTTGGCGTCGAATACCTGGTAAAAACGATTGAGTAGGGGACATTGATGTATTCCCATTGTCCATAACAAGGGAACCTACCACTAATGACTACAAGACCCAAGGTACCAAACATAACTCTATATCCCTCTCCCATAGCAAGATGTGTCGAAGTCGATGGGAGGGAACCCATTGGAAGGAAGGCATTAAAGCATCCTCCATAATCCAACACGAGGGGTGGCGAGAAGCCAAAGATTTGGAAGAGATCGAAAAAAATGACTGATACTTGTGATGATGAGACTTGACTTGTGAAGGCCGACTTGCAAGGTCAAAGGCTAGTTGTAGAATGACTGAAACAGGTTGAAAACTTTCCCTTGAACTTAAGCACGACACATTATGTGACTTAGAAAGCATGACTATCAACTCAGATACATTTGTGACACATGAGGCATCAAAAAACGCTCCATATAGTTGGAAGTGTTAACACTATGTAAATTTGTTTGGCTGATAGAAAAACAACAGAGGCAACTGTTTCAACCTACTTTAGTAGAGTTGAAGCACTAGCATGCTCAACTCAGAGAGGGCTCTCTCGTGTCACTTGATATTTCTTTGGGAATCGGTGGCTAGATTTTGGTTTGTTTGGCGGGGGGTTTAATAAAGTTGTTGGCAAGGAAGGGGAGGAACACTCAGGGCTATGGAGTCAAAATTCTGAAAGTGAATGAAAACAATGACCAGCCGGTAGAACTCTCCAGAGGATAAAGGCTAAACTAGGCGATGAGTTTGAGTTATTCTTGAATTCAAATAGAGTGTAGGAAGATAAAGAAAACAAATAACTACATTAGAGCATTACTGAAATGAATTTTGAATTTGTTAAGAATAAATACACACAGTTTAAATTGCTTAAGCCAAGAGCATCACAAGATGAATTATACGCCTTTAACTATCCAATTTAAATAGAAGAAAGTGTAAATGGAGTAACAAATCACAGGAAATACACACGATGAAAGGAGACAAAGCTCATATCACCAATGTTAGAATATTTTCTTAGAGACTTCAAAATCTTCTACATATATGTTCAATTCAGCTTCAAAAAATTGCAATAGAGTTTGAAACAACCAAAAGGGTGCTCTTGCACTTCTACCAACATTAATTCAATCAAATGTCCCAACATTTATACAATTCGATTACAATGGCTGAAACCGAAACGTTTTGGCTTCTAAAACTAATAATAGTAATTTCAACTGACAGTCTCGGTATATGAACCGATTTATAATGATTACTCAAAAGACATTTCAAAACTAAGAATGGATTTCTCTGACTGTTCAACTTCCTTTACGCCATTTGGCTTCTCCTGATCTTTTGTCGAACTTGCTGGGTTGGTGACACCTGGAGGTCACTTACTAGTCCTGGGAAAGTTGCATTTTGTCTTTCCCAGCCGCACGATTTCCTTCCATTGTGAGTCAGAAGGAATCTCGTAGTCCATCATATCCTTAATCAAAATCTCCAGGTCAATGCGTGTGGCATAGGACATAATCGACATGCCAATCTTCATTGTTTTAAATTGATTCAAAATTTTGAAAGTCTGTGGCCAAGTACTCTACCAGACTTGGGCCTTTCAGACTTTCCTCCATAGCTTCAAATTTGAAATGGTCCATCCTACACTGAATGAGGAGAGAATTATAGTCTTATTGATTGTATAATGAACCTTTGCCATCCCAAAATGGCGGGAGGCCCTTGACAAACAATTGTTCAAACGTGTCTTTAAACTCTTGTATATTGTGCTCCATTTGCATAGCTTTGTTTTGAACCGATTTGAGCAGGTTATGCTTGGCGATGATTCTCTTGCCCCAAATGATCAAAGCAGTTCTGTCTTTTACCCCAATAGTTTGAAGATCAGCAATGGGCACAAAATTCAACAAATCAATAGCGTTTTGGGCCCATTCTGAAGGTTTCTTGGCTAATGTTTCATTAACAATAGTACACCTGCTTCGAGCCGTGGTAGCCACGTTGTCTTTGTCATTGATAAAATTCAAATAAACTTTGAACTTAGCAGCCTCTGCAGCAATAACATCCCATATCACATGTTTATCTCCTTGCAATAGTGTTTTACCTTTTAACGTCATCCTCAGCTTGCTTACTCTCTCTTGCAAATCTTGATTTTCCCTTTGGAGTGGAGCCATCTTTTCATCTTTTGTTTTCATCTCTTATTTCAGCTTTTCCAAGGCTTCCTTAAGACATTTGTTTTCCCATGTTTGTAAGCTCACTTGGGACATGGATTGAACCAATCCATCAATGCTCGGTCCAAGTTTTTCATTAGCAGGTACAATGATAGCCATATCTGACGTTGCTACTTGTCCTTGTAACCAATTCTATTTCTCCTTCTCCAACTTTAATACTTTAGCTTTGTAATTTAGTGTTTCTTGTCTAGATGCTTCCTTCTCTTGCTCTAGAGCATCCAGCTCTGTTTCCTGTGGATGTTCAGTAGGGGACATCTTTATCTTCTTCTTCAGACCTTGGATTATCTTGTTCTTCTCATCTAAAGAAGCCTTTACTCCTTGAGGGCCTTTGGACTCCAATCTTTTGACTTGTGTCTTCCAGGCTTTGATGGATGTTTTCTCCTGTTTCAATTGCCCATCTAGTTTGAGTGCATGTGTTTTCAATCTTGAAACCTTCAGACTTAAGCTTAGATATTTAGAGTATAACATGTCACTAACATTCCCATGGAACTTTACTTTGTCTAGGGCACCAATATTTTCATAGTGCATCTTGATTTCAGACACTTTATCATCATCTGCTATTGCTATATTAAACGTCTTTCTCTCCACATCTCTGACTGAGAACAAGGACGTCTTGTGCTGGGAGATCTTCTCTTCTTCAGGCAACAAGTTTCTTATCTCACTGTTGGCCATACTTCCTTTTACAACATACTGGTTCATCAAGTCTTCTTTGGATTGATATATTGCCCTAGGTGTCTTGTTGCATATGTGTTTCTTGCTGTTGAAAACCCTTGTGACGCTTTCACTTTGTGGCATGCTTTCTGTACCAACTTCTTTGTTCTTGGTTGCACCTTTGACCATCTCCATGCTCATTTTATCTTTAGGTTCTTCTTCTTCCAGGTCAACCACTTGAGAGGGTGGTGTAATTTTCATCTTCTTGGGAATATCTTGCTGGCTACTGGCACCCAGGGCCTTTGAAATGTTCCTCTTATTATAAACACACAACTTTGTGGCTTTAGCAATCAATCTTGGAGAAGCTTTATGTGTCTGGATCTGCTGAGGGGCAGACTATGTTGGTTTTATCTGATCATGTTGCAAAGTGACCTCCATATCTGTACATGTTTCTAGATTAGCCAGTTTGTCAAATCCTTCAACATGCTCGTGCTCATAGGGGCCCAATTTGCTCATCAACCTTCTCTTTGATATGATCTGATGTGGGTCATATTTCCTTCCCTGTAATTGTATAAACCCGAATTCATTGAATTTGGCTTGTATCTGAGGTAAACATGATTTGTTTTTTACCACAAAGGGTCCTATTATGAAAGGGAATTTTAAGTTAGATGCCTTGTGTGCTTTCAAAAAGTAATTTGTTTATGAAATGATCCTTTGTCTGATGAAATCTAAGGCAAAAATTTTGGTAGTTAAAAAGACTGGTAAAAGATAAGGTCCTTCTTGATATCCATACACCCATATCACAGTATATTGTATGAACAACATCCAACCTCCTACTCTACTCTCTGGATTTGGTTGTAAAAAACTTTTCATTTCTTCCAGAACCCTTGGCACGTCTGAGCCGAAGATAAGACTGTACACCCTGGACATGATCTTATTGATGAAAATAAGCATGGTGGTCCTTTTGCATTCAGTTGAGATGAAAGCAGTTTCAGGGAATTCGGTCTTGTTCAATTCCAAGAACATCCTCAGCAAGTGCATTTAGGATCTGAAGTTTCTCATTGAACTGAAATTAACTAGCTGTCGATGCATATTATCAGTGATGAATCTGTAAAAACTAATACAGACCGACTGATGATACTTTGACACAAAAAAGGTTAACATGAAACCTAACATGACTTCTACTACGAATTTGTCGTTATATAACCCTAAAATTTGGCTAAGAAGGGAACAAGCCCACTGGAGCTCAATGATCATTATGCTCACATTGATAGGTAATGACAGACTTTCTGAATGGTGTTTAGGTTTGACAATGGTTTGCAGAAACTGGGTTTTTACTTCTGAAGGGCATTCTCTGTAAACTGTGATCATCTTCTCTTCGTCAAAGGGCTCTGACGCTACAGAGGAAGACTTAGATACACTGAGGGTATGTCGAAGTGACGGGCTATCTATTTCACAAAAAATCTCTGACCCTACTTTATTCAAAATAACTCTTTCTTCCTATGAATATTAATCAGCACACCAGCTTATGATCTAAGGGAAAGGGAAGACTACTTCTATGACATAAGGGGTAATGGAGGCTTGAGCCGTTCAGAGAAAAGGGATCTGTTTCCCAACATCGTCTAACAAATTCGATCTGGACACGGAAATGAGCGAGACTGTTATCTCTGTGTCGAAAACATCGGAGTCCCTGTCAATTAGGGCTTCTTATCTATAGGTGATGTCTTGTTCATTCACGAATAAAATAACAGGATTAGCGACCATTGTAAAAAATACCTGTTGAGCGGCGAAGAAAACATGAATATGATCCAACTTTGAGCTTGAGTTTCAAATGGATGGTTTGCGCCAAATTTTGAACATTTGAATGCTTCAAAGTATCATAAAATAATGTCGGGGATCCTCCTTTTATATGCGTCTACCGACATCGGGGATTGGAGAAAATGGTTTTAGTTAAACCACTTTTCGCCCCAATGTACCTATAGAGCCGCCACACGTCCATGAACAAAACCATAGTAGTTTTCCCTGACCCATCTTCGAACGATTAATCCTTCCGCCACTTCAATCGTCGATATGAGTTTCAGTCGTTGATCTAGATCACTCTAAGATCTACGATCCACCGTGCCCCAACAACTTTCGATATCGGGGATTGGAGAAAGCGGTCTTAGGAAAACTATTCCCCCCCCCAAATTTACCTCTAGAGGCGTCGCACATCCTTGAATGAAACCATGGTAGTTTTTCCCGGCCCGCCTTTGAGAAATTATCTTCCGTGCTGCTTCATCCTCCGATATGTCTCTCAGTCGTTGATCCGGGCTACTTTTAGATCGATGGTCCGTAGAGTCCTACCTTTCGTGCCTCCGCTATATTTGCCTGCATGCCACTGTATAAGACTTTATCCTCCAAACTATCACACTTCCATAGTGATGTGTATTTTCGCTAAATCTCTGAAACTCAGATCCTGATCTAAAAATTGTTATGATGATAACATAGACTCCAATTGGGGATGCTATCCTCCCTGCAAGGTAGCAAAGAGTTGAATACCAAGTGCCTACCCATTGGGTTGTGGTCTATTAGCACGATCTAAATGTGCTGATCTGTATTAAAAAAAACTTAAAATATGTCCAGCATAGAGCAGGGCCTTCACCTTGGGCTTCAACTATGATGCTTTTATTCCAACTTTTCATGTGTAAAGAAAAACGCAAAATGACTATATACAATGAATGAAGGGTTGATGCTTTTTCAAACAATGTAATGCTTGAGGAACCTGCCATTCACAGGCCCTCCTCCAACGAGTTCTCCATTACTTTCCTGTAAAAAATAGGCATTGCTCCCACGATAAGCTGCGATTTTGAACGGACCCAGCCATAGGTTATCAAATTTCCCATGTTTCCCTTATCTTCAATTCTGGCATCCCATTTTAGTACCCAGTCTCCTGGTTCGAAGTCATCCACCTTGGTATGCCTGTCGAAAGCCTCTTTGATCGTGTCTTGTCAAAGCTGGGCGTTATGAAAGGCCTTTTCTCTGGTTTGATGTACACTGATGAGATCATAATCTTTTCTCCTACCAGCGCCTGTTTTTGCTTCTTGCTCCTGTAACAACTTCATTACTGGAAATCTTAATACAATAGGAAAAATTGCTTCAGTGCGACAAACGGTTTGGAAAGAGAATGTGGCAATGGATCACTTTGGGGATATTCTGTCAGCCCATAGTGCATGGATGAGATTTTTGTGTCGTGTCTTTTTATTCTCTTGCAACAGTTTTTTTATGATTCTAACCAAGCTTTTGTTCGAATACTTAGCCAACCCATTCCCTTGAGGGTAGTTTGACGTGGAATGACCAAGGGTGATGTTGTAATCACTACATAATTTCTCCAATTTCTTAGACTTGAAAGTTGCTGCATTATCTGTTATAATTTTGATCGGGCATCTGAATCTGGACAAAATATTATCTTCTAGGAATCGAATGATGACATCATATGTAGCTTGTCTGGTGGGGACTGCCTCAATCCACTTAGTGAAATAATAGGTCGCTGTCAGGATACATTTGTGTTGGGCATGGGATTGTGGATGGATCTCTCATATGAAATCAAGGCCCCACTGTCTGAAAGGAGCTTCCACTAAAATGGGTTTCAAAGGTAGAGCCTGCAATTTTCCTTTCCCATCAAAAATTTAACATTCATGGCACTTTGAAACTTCTTTATAAACATCGGGAAAGATGCTAGGCCAATAAAATCCAACCATTAGAATTTTATGCACGGTTGTCTTCCAATAATGATGACCTCCATAGTCACCTTTATGGAATTCTCTGATGGTTTTCTCTGCTTCTTCCTCTGTTAAACAGCTCAATAAAATCCCCCCTGGATCTTTCCAATATAGTAATTCATTTATTATACAAAATTTTGTTGCTTTCAATTTCAAGAATCTGGCCTTCATCTTACTAAATTCAGGAGGATCCTACAAATTCTTCAGCACAAAGTTGATATCAACATACCATGCGGAGTCAAGAAATTTCTGGGATATTGGTGGAGTCTCCCTTTCTTCTTCTGTAACTTCTGACAAGTTTGTTGTGAAATTTATCCCTAAAAGTTCACAATTCGTCTGTGCCATCTACCTTGCCAGACCTTGCCCTTTGATCAACTTCATGGGCTTGATTTCAAGATCATATTCTAATAGCACCGTAATCCATTTTCCCCTCTTCCCTTTAGGATCGGGCTATGTCAACATGTCTTTCACTGAGCTACTGGGAACATAAGCAGTGGTATGTGAATGTAGGATGTAAACCTTGAATTCTTTCAATGCCTTAACTAAAGCATACGCTTGCTTCTCCATTATGTCATATTTCAAAGGGGCATCTCTTAATGTCTTATTGTAGTATGCTATGGGCTTCTCAAAACCATGGTCATCTTTCTGGAGTAGCACACCTGGAATTGTGTGTTATGAGGCAAAAGAGAATAGTATGAAGTCTTTCTCAAAATTGGGACTAGCCAGTACATCAGCCTTTGTCAATGCTACTTTGATGTCTTCAAAATATTTTCTAGTCTCAGGGATCCACTTGATTTCATTTCCATTCTTTAGCATATTGGTAATATGTTTTATGATTTCAGCCAAATTAGGGATGAATCTCCATAGGAAGTTCACTTTGCCCAGGAAAGATTGTACCTCCTTTTTGCTTCTGGGTATGCCAATTTTCAAGATCCATTCAACTTTGTTGGGGTCTACCTTTATCCCTTCTTTAGAAATGATGTGACCCAACAACTTTCCTTCTTCCATGGCGAAATTTGACTTTTTAGGATTCAAAGAGATCCCGAAATTTCTGCATTTTTGAAACGCCCTTCTGAGATGTTTGAGATGTTCTTCATCTGAGGCAAAATATACAACGATGTCATCAAGGTAGATAACAATGAATTTATCCTTTTCATCAACAACATCTATATCCATAGCCCTTTGAAATGTTGCCCCTGCATTCATAAGCCCAAATGATGTCTTGGCATACATAAATGTTCCCCATGGTGTGGTAAATGTCGTCTTTTCCTGGTCATCAGGGTGCACCATAATCTGATTATACCTAGAGAAACCATCTAACATTGACATCCTTTGAGAGCCCACTACCTTCTGTAAAATATGATCCATTTTAGGCAATGGATAATGGTCCTTTAGAGACACCTGATTTAGATTCTTGAAGTCTACACACAACCTAATCTCTCCACTCTTTTTTCTAACTGGCACCAGGTTGGCCACCCATCTGGAAAACCTCAGGGACACTATGATTTTTGCTTCAAACAATTTATTTACTTCTTTCTCTATCAATGGTAACAACAGAGGGTTTATTCTTCTTAATTTCTATTTGAATGGCTTGTGATCTTCTTTGATTGGGATAACATGCTGGATTATATTGGTATTATAAACTTTCAACTCATCATAGCTCCAAGAAGGGACATCAGGGAATTCTTTCATTAATTTTGCATACCTCTCTTTGACTTCAGGAATAAGTTTCTTGAACAACTTAATGATCTTTGGATCCTCAGGAGTTACGATATTGCAATCTTCCACATCCCCTTCATTTACTATAATCTTTGGGCTTCTGGCCACGTCATTATTATCAAAGAGTTTCTCTAATGGTACTAGGCCTTTAGGAATGATTTTTCTCTTCAACTGTATAATATCTCTGCCATCAATCTGATTTTCAAAATACCCTTCCTTTGTGAAAGCAGTTGCATCCACCTCATCATCGCGATATTCATCATCAATGTTTAAATTCTCAAATTCGTTCTCCATTTTTAGGAAGATTTCTATATGTTTGTCATTCTTGAAGATTTTCCAGTGCTTCATATTGTCTGGTGCTACTAGCCTGTACTTGACTTCAACCTTGTAGTTTTTTTCAGGGAAAATTGGGACTTTGAACACTGCTGCTGAAGTAGCTAAGGCATCAACAACCTGATTTTGTTCTCTTGGCATTGTTGAAAGATTACATTCTGAAAATTTCTCCAGGAGGTCTAGTACCAGGTTTTTGTAAGATCTCATTCTGGGTTGTTTTGCTTGGTAGATGCCTTTGATATGATTTATGATAATATTAGAGTCTCCAAGTACAACAATTCTTTTGGCACCTAATTCGTCCAAAACTTTCAACCCCAATATTAACGCTTCATACTCGGCCATATTATTGGTGCATTCAAAAACAAGTTTGTAAGAACATAATTTTGAGTCTCCATTGGGATGATAGATCCATACGCCAGCTCCATCTCCTTCTCTGCATGTAGCTCCATCAAAATTCATTTTCCATATATGATCCTCCACATCACCTTGTTGCTCTGAAAGTTCCCCCATCTGTTGGTTAAGCTCATTTTTGTTAGCTATGGTGATCTATGTTTCCTCTTCTTCAGAGCACATGTCATTGAAGAAAATAGATGACCCCAATTCAGTTTCTACCGAATATATAGGATGATTGCTAGGCTGTGATTTATCACTGACCATATATTTAAGTAGAACCTTTCTGTACAATCTTCTATCTTGACCAAAGACAGGAATAGTGTCATATGACATGTCCATCTGGAGGGTTCCCTTTAGTTTTGCAGCCCATGACTTGGACAACAACATACCAAATTTTGGAGGGATATCAACGACCACTACGTCCATCACCATATTCTTAGCTGGGATTGTGCTAAAGAAACCACCATGTCTTTGATCATGCCAATGCATTTCACCTTTCTTGAATCGAAGGAGAGCAGGTACTTATAAGGTCTTGTGACATCAAGACCTAATTGGTCCATGGCCACTTTGGGCATCAGGTTGTGAAATGCTCTAGAATCCAGCATAGCGTTGTGCAAAATCATGTCATGGACTTTCAAGTTAATATAAAAAGGAGGGACTTCTTCATTTTCGCTACTTTCTTCTACTCTTGGCCCAAATAGGATGGTTGGGTGATCATCTTGTATGTTTAGGATATCATAGGTTTGTCCCATATTGAGCATCTTGATGATCTGATTTCTATACTCGCTATTCTTGATCAATTCATTAAATGGTACTGAAATCTTTATTTTAGCCATCTCACTTTCGAAATCGAAAGAGGATGAGGTTTTCTCTACCTATTTGGTGACCATTTATTTTCTTGTCAACAATTTCTTATGAGGTTCTTCCTTCTTCTTCCCCTTTTCCACAACATCCTTTGTAGCTGAATCTTTCGCGGTAGAATCCTTTGCAACTGAATCCTTTGCAACATAATCTCTTTTGGGCTGACTTGAAGAAGGTATGTTATTATGAGCATCTTTGTTGGGATTCCCCTTTGGAGGGTTTGGAGGTACATTTTGATTTCAAAGGTTATATTGCCTTTGGAATTGCATGATAGCGTTTTTAAATCCAGTCTCATAATCTTCCCTTTCTACTGATACCCTCTCTTCTTCATCTTGCAAAAAGATCTCACTTGCATCCATGAATTGGTCGTGCTCTTCTTTGGTAAAAAATACCTATGTTTCTTTATCATCATAATAGTTCATGTAGTCTTCAAAATATCCATCATAATCCTCATTCACATAATTGTTTTGAAAAGGAGGCCTTATTTGTTGTTCTCCCTGAATTCCTTGGTTTCCCTGATTTGCCTGGTTTCCTTGATTTGCCCGATTTCCCTGGTTTGCCTGTTCTACTTGAGTTGCTTGATTCCCCTGATTTCTTGGCTCTCTATGCCTAATCTGAGGGATAGCTAGTCTTCTCGGATTTATGGGTGGGCCATCAGCCTGTTCTCTGGGGTTAGGCCTATTTCCTAGAGCCATTCTTTCCATCATCTGCTCCATGTTTCTCATCATTGCTTCAAATATTTTCTATGATGTTTGTGAAGTTTAAGGCTGTGCTTTATCTTGAGCTATGTTTGTGTCCCTGCCAGCATTAGATTTCATCTTCCCTGAAGCCATTAGGTTCACTTCAACCTTTATAGCATCGGTCATCATATCATCCAACGTGGTAGATCTTCGTTCTCTTAATAGTAAAGCAAAATCACTTTCAAAAGAATCATCATATCTGAGTTGAGCAACTCTAGGGGGGGTTTCACCTCAGCAGGAATTGTATGGTAGACCTTCATGAATATGGTTGAAAAATCCTGCATTGTTTTTTCGGCATTGTGATGGTTGAAAATAGTATGGTAGACTATGTCAACAACTGAAGGGGATTTTTCTTATCCCTCAATTTTGCAATGAAGCTTGTCTCAAAAGCTTCAAAATTTGCAATACTGGCTGGTGGAAGGGCTCTAAACCACTTCCTTACTTCCCCTGCAAGACTTTGTGTAAACAACCTCATCTTCACATCTTCAAAATCCACCTCTTCCAAGTCTATGAAGTCATTAAACCAGTCTAGATGCTTCTGAGTTGATATGTTACCTTCAACATCATATAATTTGATCCTTAGGTTGTAATCTTGAGTCAAATCATGTAATTGAGCAGGCAGTATGAGGGGAGAAAATATGGCTGCCATAGCTGCTGTGAGGGGTCAGAGTAGCTGTTGGTTTTGAGTGGGGATCACTAAAGGATTGGTAGATGTGGCTATAATCAAATCTTGGAATCTCTTTTCGTCAAAGATGGTCTCGCTTAAATAAGAATCAGACTTAGTTTTGAATAGGATTTGCTCAAATTTTACGTCAAACTCGAGGTCTTCAATGCTAGTCACTTCGTCGTTGGGTAAAGATAGATATTTGTTTGGACGCAACACTAGGATTACTGGCTTTTCTTTTCTTTTGTGCACAATATTTTCAGGGTCAGACACAGGGATTGCAGCCTTTGGGTTTGGGTTTCTGAATTGATTACCGAGCCTTGAATAAAATCACAATTCAAAACCGGTACCCAATTCCCTGAATCGAAAACCTCCTTTATCGGCTCATGGGGGTCAAATAATTCAGTAAGATTGATCTGAAGTTTGGCTACCACCAGGTCTCAATAGAACAAACAAATGTATGGAAGACTGCCTTCAAGTCAAAAGAAGGTCTATTTGAATGGTTGGTCATGCCCTTTGGTTTGACAAATGCTCCCACAACTTTTATGAGGATGATGGACGATATCCTATGACCTTTCACCAATACTTTTGTAGTGGTGTATCTGGATGACATCCTCATCTACAACAAGACTTGGGCAGAACACTTGCAGCATATTCAACAGGTTTTGCATGCCCTGCGTCAACACAAACTATATGAAAACTTGGAAAAATGATCCTTCGACATGGACAAGGTCCATTACTTAGGCTACATCGTTGATCAACATGGTGTGCATGTGAATCTAGCCAAGATCCAGGTCATCCGTGACTGGCCATTGCCAACCACACTCACTGAACTTCGAAGCTTCTTGGGCCTCGCCAATTTCTATCACAGGTTCGTGTTGGGATTCTCTCATATCGCATGGGCCCTCAACCAAGTAACTAGGGGTGGAAGTAAGGCAAAACTTGTGTGGGGCCTGTCCCAACAATAAGCCTTCGATGACTTGAAGAAGCATTTGTGCTCATCCCCGATACTTTCATTACCTGACCTGTAGCATCCCTTCGAGATTGAGACAGATGATTCAGACTATGTTGTGGGCATCGTTCTCACTCAAAACAACAACCCTGTGGCATATCATAGTGAGACACTATCAGATGTTGTCTGTAAGTACCTTACTTATGACAAAGAAATGTACTCCATTGTGCAGCTTGCCGCCAATGGAGACATTACATTCTTGGGAAGGAGACAGTCATCCACACTGATCACAAGCCACTACAGTTCATGCAGACCCAAGGCAAATTGCAGAATGACCGCCATCATAAGTGGTCAACATACTTACAACAGTTCCACCTCAACATCAAGTATAAAACAAGAAGTACCAATCGAGTTGTTGACTACCTCAGCTGACCTCTAGTCGCGACACTCACAACTGTGCTAGACTCTTGCGGTCAGGAGACCTCTGGATGGCTCCACCTCTACGAGACAGACCCTGACTTCTCCACCACCTACCAAATGTTGGGTGCCAACTAAGTGGTCGCTAATTTCCATCTTTAGGATGGGTTGTTGTGTTGTCAGGGCCATCTTTGTATTCCATCAAGCGAGCGTGCGAATCTGATTTGGGAAGCTCACTACAGTCGGGTGGCAGGACACTTTGGCATCGAAAAGATAGTGGCAGTGCTACATAGACATTTATGTTGGCCGAAACTTCGACATGATGTCAGCAAGTATATCAGGTCCTGCACCGCCTGCGCTATTCCCAAACTGACCACTAAAAATCAGGGCTTGTACACCCCCTGCCTACTCTTAACAGGTTATGGGAATCCATCTCAATGGACTACATGTTGGGTCTCCCATCCACCAAGAGGGGAAATGACTGTGTTTTTGTGGTTGTTGATCACTTTTCCAAGATGGCAGTTCTAGTTGCCTGCAAGAAGAACATCACAGTAGAAGTCAATGCCAATCTCTTCTTTGAACGAGTATGGGTACATTTTTGGATCCCACAAACCATTATCTCAGACCGTGACAGTCACTTCCTCAACTCATTCTGGTTGATCCTGTGGTCACTGCTGGATACCAAGCTCACAAATCCACTGCCTTCCACTCCTAGACAGATGGCCATACTGAGGTCGTCAATCAGATGGTCGTACATATCCTGCACATGTACAATTCAAAACACCCCTGCACATGGGATGAGAGTCTTCCCTATGTACAACAGAGCTACAATCGATCCTTGCATAGCTCAACTAGCCACAACCCCTTTTAGTTGGGGTTGGGATTCCAACCATTGGGCCCTATGGATGTTGCACTACCACTGACAACCACCTCGGCCGACTCGTCCCCTACTCCACCATAAGATGACAAAGCCATCGAGTTCATTAAGTGGATCTAGCACATCCAACAACAGGTTCAGGATATTCTACAGAAGTCTAATGCCAAGTACAAACAACACCATGATCAACATCGGGTGCCACATAAGTTTCAGGTGGGTGACAAAGTTTGGTTGGATTTGCAGAAAGAACGCCTTACAGGTCCCCATCGGAAGCTTCTCTCACTCTGTTACGGGTCGTAAACCATCACGAAGGCTGTGGGTGACAATTCTTTTGAGTTCAACATTCCCCCCTTCCTTGGTCTGCATCTAGTCTTCAATGTGGCTCTCCTTCGGCCATATTTCCCACCATTATTGGACACCTCAGAGATAGCAGAGCAGTTGACACCAATAGAGCTCAACCCTAAATGAATGTAACATGCATCCAATGATCATATTGTGGACACACAGATCAAGGGCACTCGACAACAAAGGATCCATCTTTATCGAGTCGTCAAAGCAGGGCATCTCCTGTACCAAGGCAAGTGGCTCACCCGAGGCCAAATTCAACAAAAAATTCTTCATCTGATGGGGGAAATCAACACAATGGATACCATTGCTTCCTAAGGAGGGAGGGTTGATCCAGGTGGATATCGGTGGCCACCCACCTATTTCATTGGCTCAAAAAACAATTTTCCACCTTGGCAGTTTTTCAACAGTTTTTTGGGTTCCAAACTTTCAGGGTCGTTTTGAGGCCCTAAACGACGTTTTTTGGGGATTTGGGGCCTAGGAGATTGCTAAATGCATTGACTTGGGCTAGTCGAAAAATGTTCTTCTCGGTTAGAACTTTCTAACGGGCTATCGTTCATCTAAAACAAAGATCATATGCAAAAGTTACGACCTCGGGAAGTTGATGTACTAACTTACCCAAACGGGGTCCACATGACTTTTGGCGCTTCATCTCCTAGGGTTAGGTTTTTGGATGTCTAGGGTTTTTGGTATTCCTGTTTATTGTAAAAGGCCTTTAGAGCCTCATTGTAAACATCTTCTTGCGAATGAGCGCAACCGTCACATCTCTTCTCAGAGATAAGCCGTCACCATTCCAACAAGCTTGTTTTCCGCTACATTTTACAGTTTCAGCTTATTTCCTTATTGAATAGAAAACTAGTTTTATTGTATCTCTGTTATTTTGTGTTAAGCATATTTTAATAATCTGTATTCATTTTGTTATGCTCATAAAATCCGGATCAGGTGTAGTAGGAGACGAGTGTTCCTACCTAAACCCTAGTTTCGATACTAACTCCGACATCATGTAGTTCTGAAAGTGACTGCCATGGTCAGTGATAATCTCTCTTAGAACCCTGAACCTAGCTATGACCTGATTGAATATGAATAATGATGTTGTCTCCCCATCATTAGAAAATGTCAGCATAACTTCGTTCCACTTATTAAAGTATTCGACAAATACAATGATGTAACGATGCCCCCTAGCCGAAGCCGAGTGACACATCATAAAATCTACCCCCCACTTGGTGAAGGGGCCAACAATGGTGACATGAAACATTGGATCAGGATGTGCATGGATTTTCTTAGTGAAAATTTGGCATGGATGACACTTCTTAACCGCTTCAACACAATCTTTAAAGATCATAGACTAAAAGTATCTTGTGCACAATTTTTTTTGGGTCGTTGCCAACCCAGATAAGTGACCACCACATCGTCCACTATGGCAGTCGTTCAAAACAAGCTATGCTTCTTCAAGATTTAAGAAACGTCAAAGGATCGAGTCCACCCCTCACCGATACAAAGTGTCAACGATAATGAGGTAGTTTTTCACCATATGACGGATCTGTCTCCTCTCGTCTCTCGAGCAGTTCAGAGGGAACTTCAGAGTTTGGAGATATATAAGAATATCCCCATACCACAGATCGAACGAAGATATGAGGAAAATGTGATCATCCAAAAATGAATCTGATGTCTCGCCTTCCTCGTTCTATACTTAAAACTCTGACATCAACTTTGCGAATACTAACAACTTCTTAGATTTTGTAGTAGCAAAGTCCAAGTCAAACTCTTGAAGCACAACAATCCACTTGTTGTACTTCCCACCGATAATTGTCCTAGTCAAAACAAATTGAAATGGATTGATCGTGGCAATGACAGTTGTCTTTCGTAATAGAATGTAATGTTGGAGTTGTTGGACAACATGAAAGGCTGCTAGGGCCAATTTATCTACATGCGAATATTTAAGTTCAGGACTGATGAGAGTGTGACTCAAGTAATATATGACATGCTCTTGGAGCTCATCCTCCTCCTAAAATAGAACCATGTCGATCAAAGACTCAGTTGTTGCCAAAAACAACAAGTAATCTTGATTTTAATTAGGGGGACTCAATAATGGATTTGAAACCAACGCCTTCTTCAAAGCATTAAAAGAATGTTGTGCAGCTTCATCCCAACAGAATGGGACCACTTTCTTCAAAAGGCGCATAAATCCCTTTGTTACGTTAGCATAGTTTGTGACAAAACGCCTGAGGAAATTCACCTTTCCTTGTAG
>ML871132.1:0-13029 GCA_009831015.1 Picea engelmannii | reverse complement strand
CAAGGAGGTTTGACTCAACCCCCCCTTGTAGGGAAAATTCCTATTGGAACACAAATCCCAATCAGAACACAATCTTTGATTGGAGCACAACCCCCACCGACCCCACCCTATGGACAAAACATACCTCCATCCTTGGCCCAGTATTGGAACCATCTAATACAACATAATCCTCAATCGACTGGGGGGCAACAGCCTCCAGTTACATCCGTTATACCCCCTAGTATAGGCCAACCATATCCAGGTACGTCCAATGTTATTTGGGGCTCGAATGTTCAACCTCACGTCCATGTTCAAGGATACAATCCCATGAGCTACTTTCCTCCACAACAACCACTGAATCTGCCTAGGTCTTCACATTATATGCAGACTGCTTATGGTCCCACTAGTTTGCCGACGAGACTCCCTCCCCAAAGCCACCAGTACCCGCATGTGAATAGACAGTTACCCTTCTTGTCCACTTTGGACCTCCCGGATTTGTCGAGGATTTTAAACGATCCAATCCGTCACTCTCCCCAATGGCCCGCTATACCAGCCAAGCTACCATCTGACATCCCTAAATTCGATGGCAAAGCGGGAGAGGACCCGAACAATCACATGATGACTTTTCACCTCTGGTGCTCGTCCAACTCCTTGATGGATGACTCTATTCGTTTACGTCTTTTTCAAAGAACTCTCACAGGTTCTGTCGCGAAGTGGTATATAGAATTACCACGAGGTTTTTTCGCCGACTTCAACACCCTAGCTATGGCTTTCCTCACCCACTACCAGTTATCGATCCGTTATGAAACGGGGACCGAGATTTTGAGTTCTTTCAAACAAAACAAAGCCACTCATATATCCGATCACATTCATGAGTGACGACGAAGACGACGTCTCATCAAACTCGAATTTCCCGATCAGTTGTTGGCCGAGTGGTTCACCAAATCATTCGTGAACTACATCGATCGTGACATCGTCATGGGTGGAGTTGTCACGGAAGAACAGGCCATAAGTCGTGCTCAATACCTTCACCTCGTTTACTCACAAACGGGACTCTTTACGACTTACTCCCTGATGCACCTCGTCCTTCCACTTCTGCCACTTCAACTACTCCAGCTGCTTCTCATACAGCCAACGGTGTGATTGGCACTTTCCATGCCCAACCACATTCCGCTTTAAGCAACAACCCCAAACCCATTTCTTCTAATGTTCAAAATGCTTCGTCTCCTACCCCTCCCACCGGCAAGACTTCTGAGGTAAATGCGGTTCAATCCACCCGTCGGTAAAAACAAATCCAGAAAAGGAAAGGGTAAGAATAAGAAGGACAAACATACTTTGCAAGCAGAGAAAACCAAAACTCCACCTATTGACGATAGAGATAAGTGCAAACCTCGATACCCTTGTCTTATCTGTGGTGATGATCACTACACGAAGGATTGTCCACGACGCGCCGAAGTTACTAAGTTCCTTCAAGGGGCCCCAAAACCACCTACTCTAGTCGTTTTGTCCCAACCCTTCCCCTCTCAACAACAGGCCCAATTGGTCATTCATGACCAACCTTCCCCTTCCACTACATCCTATGTATTAATGTGTACTGGCAATTCAAAGAAGAATGACATCGCACATACCACTCGAGCCAAAGATTACTCTCCCTCTAAGGAGAAGGTTGATGTTATACCTCCTGCATTGGTCCAACCATCTCCCACGACTCCACCTACCAACGGTCCTCTTCATCTCGAACGACCGAGCCTTGACACAGTTCTTCGCCCCCCTCCAAAGGGCGTCGTTCGGAAATCGGCTTTCAATCCTCATGCTTGTGTTGCCTAGAACTACAACATTGTTGAAGATCTGGCCCAAGCACCTTCCGCGATGTCAGCCCTCGAAGTCCTTCAAATTTTTCCCACACAACAGAAGGCACTGTTGAAAGCTATCGGTGGAATCGACCCAACAGATTCGAATTTAATAATTTTTGACTTGGAAGATCACATTCTAAGGTTACCCCCTCAACTCGCATTCCAAATCCAAGTGATTGTCTCCGACAAAAACATTTGTAGAACCGTTATCGACGAGGGTGCCTCAACGTGTGTCATGTATGTTACCTGTTGGAAAGCCATCGGCTCTCCCGCTTTGACCGAATCCCATAACACACTCAAATCCTTCAATGGCTCTAGTTTTAAGCCTTACAGTGTCCTTCCTTCATTGCCAATCACGCTAGAAGGCAAAACGGTCCAAGTCGAAGTGGAAGTCTTTGACGCTCATCTCGATTACAATATTTTTCTTGGCCGTAGCTGGATCGATTCCATGCACGTAGTTGTGTCGACTCTTTTTCGTGTTGTACGTTTCCCACATCAAGGAAAGGTAATCATCGTCGACCAATTAGTCTTCTTTAACTCGGATACGCGTACTGGCAACATACCGTTCATCGCTAACCCCCCCCCCCGGGCTACGAAAATGTCGGTGTAGGTCTTCTCAAAGACTCTTCGTTAATGGGTACCTTCCTCATTCCACAACCCGATGTTCCACACTCGTCTGTCGCTTCAATCAACATGATCTCCACCTCAATTCACGGAACCCCTGCGTCCCACGACCCATGGATGGTACCCGACCCCGACGATCGTCTTCATTACGGCAACGAAATGCCTTTGAGTCCGATCGAATCCGCCTATCAGGCCATTCAATCGACAACTCCTTCTACCCCCTCTCTTGGTGATTTATCTCCAGACCCTTTCCGCGTCATTTTTCCGACGGACGAGATGATTATGTTTGTCATGGAAGACACCCCCTGGAATGATGGTCATCACCGTTCCATTCTCTTCCTGGAACAACACACCATCGAGAGCTACCAACAGATCTCAACCCCGTCGACCGTTGTCGTCATTTCAACCGTTCCCGAGTCCACACACGATGTGTTTTCCGAAGGGAACTTAAGCAATATCTCACCCACTATTCCCCTCAACATATCCATCAAACCTGAAATTGTCGAAAATGTGCATATCGGAGCTTCGTGTTCCCCTAATGAAATCGTCACCTACAAGTCACTTTTCAAGGAATTTCATGACGTCTTCGCCTGGAGCTATGAAGAAATGTTGGGTATCGACCCCGACATTGTGATACATGAGATTAAGACATACCCAGACGCTAAACCCGTCAGGCAACGCCTTCGTCCAGTTCACCCACGTAAAGCGGCTGTTATTAAGCTTGAAGTCGATAATCTTCTCAAAGCCGGCTTTATTTACCCGGTGGCCCTCACTAACTGGGTTTCCAATCTTGTCACGATCGACAAGAAACAAGGCACAATCCGTGTATGCGTTGATTATAGGGATATTAACAAAGCTTGTCCTAAAGACAACTTTCCTACCCCCTTCGTCGTTCAGATTGTCGACAATTGCGTCGGAAGCGAAATCTTCTCTCTGATGGATGGTTTCTCCGGATATAATCAAATCAATATTGTTCCCAAGAATCAACACAAAACCGCTTTCATTTGTCTTTGGGACACTTTTCCCGATCGGAAACTTCCTTTCGGTCTAAAGAACGTTGGCGCAACTTTTCAACGCGCTATGTCTTATGCCTTCCATGATATCAAGCACATCGTGCAGCCATATCTTGATGACTTACCCACTCATTCCATGCGGCGGGTCGATCATCCAATCCACCTCCGCGCCATTTTCCTCCACTGTCGGTATTATCATATACGCTTGAATCCTCACAAATGTGTTTTTTGCGTAGAGTCCGATCGACTTCTAAGCTTTATTGTTTCACGTCAAGGGATCAGGGTAGATCATTTAAAGGTTGAGGCGATTCTCAATCTCCCTCCTCCTTCTACACTTCGCCAGTTACAAATTTTGCAAGGGAAAGCAAATTTTCTTCATCGTTTCATCCCGAACTACGCTGAGATAACTCTTGGATTTACGCGACTACTCAAAAAGGGGTCTGAGTTCGTATGGGATGCCATCGCAAACAAATCCTTCGAAGCTTTGAAACTGTCCCTGACACGTGTTCCGCTTCTCTTCCCCCCCCCCCCGATTACAGTCGCGATTATTTTCTCTACCTCACAGCCTCGGATTACACCATCGCTATGGTTCTCGTCCAAGAGGATGATTCTCATGACGAACATGTTATCTATTACTTGAGTCGAAGTCTAACGCCTAATGAAACCAAGTATTTACATGTCAAAAAACTGACCTTCGCAGTCGTCCAAGCAGTTCAACGTTTCCGACACTATATCCTCTCTCGCAAGACCATGGTAATTTCTAGTTGCAACCCTATGCAACACATTCTCACATGTCAATTGCTAGGGGGCAAATACTCCAAATGAATCTTGATACTCCATGAGTTTGACTTGGAATTCGAATGAGCTAAGTCCAAGAAGTCCTTAGTGTTTGCCGAGTTGATATGCGACTTTCCCTACTCTGAAACGGAAAATGTAGCAGCCGATTCATTACCTGATGAATCCATTTTCCTAATTAGTTCCAATGATCTTTGGTACGGCGATATCATCATATATCTCCAAACCCAGACTTTCCAGCCCAATTTGTCCAGTACTGATCGGCGTCGAATACGCTACCAAGCCCGTCAATATATTATCCTCGGGGATACTCTTTATCGTCGTGGGATTGACTCAATTTTTCGACGCTGCCTCACGTTCAATGAAGCCAATAAAGCCTTAAATGACTGTCATTCTGAAGCCTGCGGTGGTCATATGTCCGGGTATGTTACTGCCCAGAAGATCTTACGAGCGGGGTATTTTTGGCCTTCTTTATTTAACGATTGCATAATCGTTGTCCAAAAATGCCACGCTTTCCAGACCTATAATCATAAAATACGATCACATCCTGCTCCTCTTCACCCTGTGGTCTCCGTTGGTCCCTTTGCAAAATGGGGTATCGATTTCATGACATGCCACCCCCACTCGGCCGAGGGGCATGGATACATTATTGTAGCCGTAGATTATTTTACGAAATGGGTCGAGGCGATGCCGACATTTGACAATACTGGAAAGACCGCAGCATTATTCATTTTCAATCACATCATAGCTCGTTTTGGTGTTCCTCATGCTATCATCACTGATCACGGTAGACACTTTAGAAACTTCATGATGCCCGAACTCACTGAAAAGTTGGGTCTTCGCCATGAAAACTCTAGGCCCTATTACCCACAAGCCAACGACCAAGTCGAAGAGATTAATAAAGTTCTCATAACCATGCTTCGACGAATGATAGGGATTCACAAAACAAATTGGCACACAATGTTGTTTTCAGCATTGTGGGCTTACCGGACATCCATTAAGTCCGCTATTGGGTTTACACCTTTCCGGTTAGTCTATGATCTAGAAGCCATCCTCCCGATTGAATGTGAGATACCCTCTTTAAAACTAGCCGTCGAACTCCTACCAAACACTTCTGCAGAGGAAGAATGTATGTTGCATCTCATGCGATTAGACGAAACTCGACGCAATGCTACCCTAGTCATAGAAACCCAGAAAAAACGTGTCAAGGTTCAATACGACAAACATGTCAAACCTCGTGTTTTCTCCGAGGGAGATCCGATTCTCCTCTACGAACAAGATCGAGATATGCTAGGCGCTGGAAAATTCGAAGCCATGTGGCGAGGTCCTTATATCGTTAGACGAGTTTTGGAGAAAGGAGCTTACGAATTAGTAGATTACGATAGTATCCCGTTGAGTGAACCCAGAAATGGGTTGTACTTAAAGAAGTACTATGCATAAGATCACCTGTGCACGAGTACTTGTATTTTATTATATCATACTTCTTGTGTGTTACTGTAGTATGTTTTTTTCGTTATCTGGTCTCTGCGCTTATGTTACGTTGTGTTTGGTTTCCAAATGTCGGAGTCTTCGCTACCCCACATTGGCTTCGTTGATGGCGCTAGCCGTAGTACTCGGAACCTTTCTTCTGCTGTGTGGACAATTTACGCCCCTACAAACGAACTTATCCCTCTACGAGATGTGTGTCTCGACCGTGTGACCAACAATATTGCAGAGTATAGCGTTGTTATCGAATTGTTGATTGATATTATCTCACTCGGTATCCGTCACTTGGTTGTGCGACTCGATTATGTCTATGTTATTCAAAGTCCTACTTTGTTACGGGTATATTTGCGAATTCGCCTCTTGGAACGTTATTTTGATTATATTGAGTATCAGCATATTCCTAGATGTCTAAATACATTAACTGATGCATTAACTAACTATGTATTAGATAGACATTTGGGTCATTTATAAATCAATCACATCACAAGTATCACACAACACAAGATAAGTTGGTAGAAGCCGTATGTATATATAACGATCAAAAAGTTTTTTACAAAAAAGTTATGTCCAAGGACCAAAATTTCAAAATCTGAAGCTCATAACTCCTACAAAGTAACGTCATGGATGACGTTCATGGTAACACACCACTGCCCGGGCAACCCTACGAAGCAGTCGGCCAATAGACTCTGACACGCCCACCGTATGACGTCGATAACGTCGCGGGACCTCTCCAAGAGGCATGTCTAGAATGTCTGCAATCAAACCCTCTAAGTTATGTTCCACTACCTCATAATCTTCAACGTCCCATCGTGGCACTAGAGCGACAACGGTGCCTGAGTTATTCCCGGCAATAGCATCATCTTCTTCATCCTCTCTTTCACGCCATTCCAGAACCATAGTGATAGTCAAATGCATGTACAAGAACCATAAGAAGAAGGTCAACAACTCTCTTCAAGCCTTGGTCATCTTGGTGATGTATTAACAATGGTGTACTCAGGTTCCCAACAAGAACTTTCTCCTGAGAAAAGTGGCATTTATCTCCTTCCAGAAAACACATTTTCAAAGTGAGTTTGCAGGCTGAATATGGCCTAGGGTGCGAGAATGACCCATTCTCGCAGGCCACCTTCATCTAGGGTGTGAACTTCTCGCAGGTTGCTCTATACACGGGGTACAAACTTGTTTTTAAGCTTGAAAAAGAGAAGAAGTCTCAAGAGTTTTGGAAGGGAATCTTCTAGAAAATGAGTTGGCATTCGTATGGTTGTCATTTTACTGGCTTCTCTGATTTGGTGGGATCATTCTCATCCATGTAACCATCTCCCCCTCTCCTATATATTGAAAGGATTCTCATGGAAAAGGTTAAGCAAGATTAATTGAAGAATTGGTGAAGGAATTGTGTGAAGAACACTGCTTGAACAGAAGCTTGGAGACTCTAGTAGGTCTATCAAGAGGAATTGAATCTTCTTCATGCAAGTACAGAACAAGTGTGTGTTGGTACCAGGAATCACCGAAAAGAAGCTTGCGACATCAAGGCAATCGGGTTGTATCTTCTACTTTCAATTAATATGATACAGTGGCATGTCATTTTCCCATAAAGTCATTCTTACTTTATTGTGTAATTCCTTTATCATATGCATAAGTTGACGATTGAATACATTTTGCTATCTTCACTTTGGTTGGTTTGTGTTGTCTTGGACTTGACCTCACGAGAGCGCCGGAGCGAAGCGGGAGCAACAGAGACCTAAGGAAGCGATACAAAGGTATGTCACGTGTTCCTCCTTACTAGCTAATTCAATGGTCGTAACTTAGGGAAAGAGTCATGTCCTGTCATGTTTTGTTCTAGATCCAGGTGGATCTAGAGAGATTTGTTAGTGTCCGCACCTACCGATTAGTCTGATAACACATATGTAATTTGTATTTCCAATGACTAACAATACACAACTTGGTGTATAGCTCATCCCTTTGTATTTATCTCTAGAACTTAATAAAACTCCCATTAAATGTTGGGTTTCTAGAATAAAAATTATATTGGTTTTGGTGTGTGATTGAGTTATATGATCGCTTAATATGTTGATAGTTTGTTCGCTCGTATGAAATGCTACTTGTGCACTTGCTTGGATTGTTGATAAACCCAAATGAGCTGAGATATACACTCTATCATATCTTGCATCGTAGTTTTTGCTAATTCTTCACCTGGGCATATTTTCTCACTGTTGGGCAACTAAATTCACTATTGAGGTCGATTTATACTTGGGCGCACTTTTCCTCTACCCACAAACCATACTCAGCGTTTTCATGCTTGTTGGGAATTTTTCCTTTGCCCACAAGCCATTCACAACATTTTATTGCTCGTCATGTGTTTTTTCTTTGCCTAGGTCGTCCACAGTGTTTTAATGTTAGTTGGGAAACTTTCTCTTATCCACAACCTATTCGTGACACTCTACAACCTGCTGAGATGTTTTCCTTTAAGTTGGACGCCTCCACTCCCCAATTGGTCGATTATTTACCACCTGCAATCCCAAAATTTGTGGCTATTACACTACAACCCCTTCATCATCCATATGCTATCAATCGACTACTCATTGGATTTATTAGATATAAGCATTCCCATTCATTTTGATTCCCAACATTAGAGAAATCAAGTGGTTGCATGTTCTATATCATGCGACAGCAAATCACACATTGTTTTGTTTGCTAGCCCACATTTATGGAGTCAACTTTTGTCACATGATCGCAGGAATAATTAAATGACGTTGAATGTCAATGCTACAACACCATGAATGTTTGGTTGAGTTGTTGTGTATGGTTTGACTCCTTGTTCCATTGCTGACAATTAAAAATAGAACATTGAAATCTGAACAGAGCATTGAATCAAAACTACAGGGAATCACTCAATTATCATTCCACAAAATCATCCATGTCGAGAACGAACAGGCCATAGGCCCACCATTTATGGATCATAGCAACATAGCAAGTTCATCAAAGACCCTAAAGAAGCTACATGGGCAAAGTCTTCAACATGGAGAAGATGGAAAAGTTGAGAGACTTCAATAAGCATATCAAAGAAGAAAGTCAATATTGGAGGCAAAGAGTGTAGGAGCTGGAAAAAGAGTTTGTCAAGCGCCAGGAATCCTTCACCACCATGAGGGAAGAATTAGACAAGAGCAGATTGCAGCTCTTGCAGTTGGGAGAGAAACTCACTGAGCTAAATAATTGTCAAGAGGAGAGGTGCACTGAAGTCACTGCTCATCTATATCAAGATTTGGCAGTGAAAGAAGAGGCCTTGAAGAGGCTACAAGCAGTTATCCAAGAGACCAAGCAAGGCCCTACTATTGTTGCTAAGGAAACCAACACCATGACAAAGTCTACCCTAGTAAATTCACCTTCAAGACCCTTCATCAAAAGACCTTTGGTGACTTTGAGAAGCACGCTATAGGCATTGATTCCAAGCACATGAGGTGAATGGGCTATGATGGACAAGGGCTAGGCAAAGAAGACCAAGGGATTTTGATCCTCATTGTATCTCAACAAAGGCCCAAGCATGAAGGTCTAGGATTTAGTGGAAAAGAAGCTAGCACAAGCACAACTCAAACCACCTTCGTCAAGGCAAGAGGAATTGGAAAAGAAGTCATTCCCATGGAAGAAAAGGCAGTGGGAAAAGAAGTGTGTACCAAGCCACTCAAATCTACTTGTAGAGGTTGGGGGACCAAGCAACCAAGCTAGCAAGCATCAACACAAACATAAAAGATATGACAGTTTATTTCTGTTGTAAGAAAATGGGTCATAAGGCTAGTGATTGTTGGCACTCTAGAAGGCCAAGTAGCCCATGCATGAATTATTGTCAGTGCAACAAATTGTCTAGACATTGAGAGGCCAAATGTTGGAGGCTTCACCGAGAACTCCATCCCAAAAACCAAATAGCCGAAAAAACTTGGAGAGTCGAGATCAAGGGGAAAGAGGAACTGATTGCACTTGCAGCCCAAGGAGCAATTGTTGTCCAATGACCTATTGTAGTAGTCAATGTCATCTCTAGTCATGAGATAGACAACATGTTTATGCCAAATGCATCACTTATTCAACTCTTATCTTCTATCCTACATCAAAGGCACCCTTTCTTGGAGATTTGTCGAAGTCTACTTGATGATCAAAAAAGATTGAAGGGAGTTCATGCTTTTGGGAACCAAAACACTGCAAATGGGGAGGTGTGATCCAAATTGGATTTTTGCCAAAAATATTTCGTAAATTTGTAAAACATGTAAATGTTCTTTTTTTCCGTCTTTTTGGCAAAATCGAAAGTCGAAATGGACTATTGTGATGATTGGCCTTCCAAAGGTGACTCGTTAAAAGAAATGAAGGTTGTAGTGAAGACATCAACATGGAGGTGCAAGGAGAACTTGGGGGGACAAAAGTAGAAGTGAAGGCTCCAAGAGGACAACCTTCATGAAGTTTGAAGGATGGAGTGAAATAGTCTATCCACAATGAGCAAATATGCCTCTAATCCATGGCAATCTGCAATTTGTATTGTCGGTAAGTAACAATACACAAATTCATATATAGCTCACACCTATGTATTTATCTCTTGAGCTTAATAAAAATCCCCATTAAATGTTGTGTTTCCATAATTAAAATTTTATTGATTTGTGTGTGATTGAGCTCTCTACTTGCTTAATCAATTATGGTGGTATTTATTCTTACTACCCCTCAACACTTTGAATTGATTCCAACACTACTCATGCAATTGCTTGGATTGTTGATAGACCAAATCGACCTTAGATATACACTTTGTCATATGTTGCACTGTAGTTTTTGCTAATTCATTACATGGGCCAATTTCGCCACTATTGGGCAACTTAATTCACTTGTGTGGTCAATTTATACTTGGGCGTTTTTTTCCTTTACCCACGATCCTACTCAATGATCTCATGCTTGTTGGGTGTTTTTCCTTAGCCCACATGTTGTCCACAACATTCTATTGCTTGTTATGCATTTTCCCTTTGCACATATGTTGTCCATAGTGTTTTAATGTTGGTTGGGCAACTTTCCCTTGCCCATAAGCAATTCACAACACTCTACAAACTATTGAGATGTTTTCCTTCTCGCTAGACACCCCCACTTCCTTGTTGGTCAATTATTTACAACCTGCAATCTCTAAATCTATGACTATTACACTACAACCCCTTCATCATCCATACATTATCCCTATAACCAACTCCTCATCAAATTTATTAGCTACAAGCATTCCCTTCGATTAGTTTTGATTCCCAACATTAGAGAAATCAAGTGGTTGCATGTTGTATATCAACAACAACAAATCACAATGTTATATTTGCTAACACGCGTTTATTGAGTCAACTTGTCACTTGATCAGTAGAATAATTAAATGACATGGAATGCCAATGCTACAACACCATGATTGTTTAGTTGAGCTGTTATGCTTGGCTTGATTTTCTCTTGTTCCATTGTTGACAATTGAAAATAGAGAGCATTGAAAAGGATAGGCCATAGGCCCACCATTTACAGATCATGTGTAGTAGCCATTTCATGGACAAAAGCAAAATAGCGAATAGCGAATAGCGAAAAGAGCATGTGAAACAGTTTGACTCAAGATGATGCTTTCGGACATGAAGATGTAGATAGGGCCAACACCCTTGCTCTATGACAATCAAGGGATGCTCGAACTAATCAAGAATTCAGTCTTCCACAAACATACCAAGCACGTTGAGATACATTGTCACTTCATCAAACAACTTGTAGATGATGGTTCTGTTGTGCTCCAACACTGTCCCATAAAGACCAAATTACAAACATTTTCACCAAGGCTTTGGAACTTATCTATAACCTCAATGCACATGGAACTTTTCAAAGTACTAACAAAAAATAGAATGTCACACAATCATGGTATTGTGTTAACCCTTCAACATCATTAAAACAAAAAACACGGTGACTAGACAAAGTGGTAAACCAAAGCTTCCTTAACAACCTAGTGCATGCTCCTATGTTATTTTTTTTAATTTGTATTTAAAATTCATGATATTTCTTTATTAACAATTTTTTTTAAAAAGGATTTATAAAAATGAAATAGTGCCTGCGAGTGGCATATGGCGACCACAGTTATCAGCCTAGTATTAAGGTGGAGACCTGAGCTCAATACCACCCCCTCTTTGAATGTGTGTAGATGAAGATAGCTGAATTTATAAGTCACAATAAGCAATGTTCCTAAAATTATATATATATACATATATCGAAGAAAAAACACCCTTCTTTGTGGTTGAAAGACACTAGTTTTGTCCAAATGTTCAAAATTTCGGATTTTTTTTTTAATTTCACGTTTCACGAGGTTTTAAATAAAACATGAAAATATTAGAAAGAAAAAATATATATATTAAAATAAACCCTGATCTGTAGTTTAAAAAAATTAGTTTTTTCATTCTTATGCGATGTTTTTCTCAAAATTGATATCCATTATATGCAAGGGATTATGTAAGTAAAATAAAGCATTTAACTTTTTTTTAAAAGGGTCAAAAGTCAAAAACAATATTTTAATTCGTACTTTTAAAAAAAAAAAATGGCGATATCTCATTTCACAGCATTTAAATTATATTTCAAACTATCAAAGTAAGAAATGTTTACCCTTCCAATTTAAAAAGCTAAGACGTGTAAGCTTTGCCTTGACCAAAAATAGAGAGAATCCAAAGATGACGATTTTCATTAAACTAAACCTTAAGATAAGAAAATTATAAGCGATGATATTTAAAAAATAAATAAAACATCACATTGAAATCAAATTGAGGCCAAGTACAACTACGTTCAGTGAAAAATAAGACGTGATTTATCATTTAGAAAATGCAAGAAACATTCATATGCCCATCCTGCTATGTATATCCCAAAAAAGAGGATGGAAGAAAAGCAACCAAAATTGATGAGTTTTCCACCCACATAGAGATGGGCCACAAATGATGGAAATGGCATCTCTCCTGGCTTGAATTTCAGGCAGCTACTGTATAAATGGCTCTGGCACTGTCTAACATGGATTCTCATACTGTTTTATTTTATCTTTGGTACTTTTTGAACTCTTATTAGCCAAGAGGCTTGAGGTGTTTCATTATGCCACCTATTTACCCTGTAGGACTTCGTAAGTTAAAATGCTTGAATGAAATTTTTCTACATTTGCATTCTAGCCTGATAGAAGTTTTATTCACATAAAATTAAACAAGTCTTGGAACGTGCTGTTTTTACGTAATATGCTATCACCTATAGGCTATTATCTACATTTCTTTTTTGCA
>WSFP011448340.1:0-19952 GCA_009831015.1 Picea engelmannii | reverse complement strand
CCACTTAAAATTTGTCTCTCACTGTGTAGTTTCCTAACTTCATCTCTAAGTTTGGAACTCTGTCTAGACACTCCACTGTGTGGCCATCTGCTACCGCAACATAAAACCCCTCAAACTCCTCTGTCTGAAGTGCCCGTCTCGATACTAGTGAAGTGTCGATGAAGTTGTGGGTGGCCCCACCATCTATCAAGGCGATTTCCTGTTGCCCCTGAATAATCCCTCTGATACAGAGGGTATCATACCTGGGAACACCAGAAAGGGTCGCTATGACACCTCCCTTTGCTGGTTTCCTCCTGTTAGCCTGTTATGGAAGTTGTGGGACTACTGGAGGATGGGCTCCTGCCGGTGTCAGTGGTCTACGGGGAGGCTGCTCCTTTGCTGGTGTTGACTCCTCCTCTGAACTAGTGGATCCACTATCCTGCTCCTCCTCCTCAATGTCCACGCTGTCTGCTGCTACCTTAATATAATGAATCTCTCCTTTGCCCATGCACCTGTGGCCTGGGACCCAAGGATCTCTGCAGCTGAAGCAAAGGTTCTTCCTCATAAGCTCTCTTCTAGTCTCATCATCCAACTTCTCCTTGCCCTTCCATTCTCTCTGGAATGGCTTCCTATCTTGATCCCTCTGGGGCAGAAATGGTTTGGAGAAAGTTTTAGTCTTTGGCACTGAGTCTCTCAGATCTCGAGTGCGAAGGATGGCATCCTGCAAAGTGGGAGGCATGTATGCCTTCACCAATCCACTCAAAGGCTCTGTGAGTTCTTCTGTGAATAACATGATTAGCCTGGGCTCTGATATATCTATCACTGCCACGGCTACCAGCTGAAACTCTGTGATGAACGCCTCTACTGTGAAAGTTTGTCTCAACTGGGCTATATCCCTGAAGTGTATCTTGGGATCCTTCCTGTCAAACCTATCCATGAGCTTATCTGTAAACTCCCTATAGGAGGTGATGCGACTGTGACCTAATGTCACCAATCCATGATACCACCACTCCTGTGCCTCACCCTCCAAGTGTAAGGTCGCGAAACTAATGGCCTCTGTCTTGATCATCTGGTTGAGCTTGTAATACGAGTCTAACTTCTGTACCTAAGCTCTGGCAGTGTATTTGGATGATCCGTCGAAAGAAGGGATGGTGAGTTTCCCAACTTTTCGGATGAAGTCGAGGTCATGCCCCTACTGCTGTTGTGGTCCTCCCCTCTGCGACTCTCTGGGGCGGTTCCTGAGTCTGAGTCCACAATACTCGACTAAGGTCATGTCCTGATGGAAGTCATGACCCAATGTTGCGTACTCCCTCCTATACTCTACAATGTCGTCGGCATGAGTTGGTGGCCTCTGTGCTATCGGTGGCGGTGCTGCTACCGGGGGTGCCCTCTGGAAATTGGGAAACAAGGGTTTGGGAATCCTACTCGCAGAGGTGTATGTGCGAGAGGGTGATTGGGGTCTACTACCTACTCTCGAGTTCCCCTGTGCTGCATGCAGGACTTGTGTATCTGGGGTGCCCACTCTAGCCAATATAACAACCACCTGTGCCAAGGACTAAGACATGGTCTGTTGACTAGCTAACATATCGTTGATAACCTGCATGAAAGCTGCCTCTGGATTTATGGGGGCCTTGCCACTGCCCTCTGGTCACTCATATCTGTCTTCTAGCATCCTCTCTGCCTCACGCTCAACGTCACACTCTACCCTTCTCTCTGCTTCTCTGTGTGCCTCTTCCTCTTCCTCTGAGCTAGGAGAAAAAGGGGGAAATTAGGGCTATGCCTTCTTTCCTGATGCCTATTGTAAGTGACATATTCGTCACCTACGTGTTCATGGCCCTCTGGGTCTTCTGCTACACTCATTGTCTTTAGTCACAGGCTGGAAGGACTAAAGCTCTGATACCACTGTAATGTTCCTGACTTGGCTAGTCTGGGAAACACTGCTAATGTGTGTGTAGGATCAAAGGTTTACAACATATAAAGGATCATACAAATAATAAATGTGACAAAGGACTGCAAAGTTTGTATTATGATATCTCAGTGGATTACAAAATGGTCGAATGCGGCTGAATAAACTGACAATACTGGACTAGATCAACAGACAAAGGATCTTAGCCAGAATACCAATAAGCAACTGCGACTGAATAAAATAACAACACTCGGCTAGATCAAAAGACAAAAGGATCTTAGCTAGAATAAAAATAAGCAACTAAAAGATAATACCCGAAATATGGGAGCACTGCGAAATCAACGACAAATGATGGAAGACCTGGATGATCTTCCCGGTGACTAGGGTGTGTCTTTCAACACCGAAATCAGCCAACTGGTGTCTTCCTCCTGGAATACGTTGAACTATCTCTCCTGAGATGCGCCTCTTCTCCTCAATGACAAGTTATAATCTGCATAATGATGAATTAGGTCGCTGACCCTTCCTTTATAGCTTTCCAAAACCCTAAATCATGCTGAAACCCTAATTCACTGTTGACTTCCAAAACCCTAAATCACTGCTAAAACCCTAATTCACTGTTGACTTCTATTTTTAGCTCATAATGACTTAAAAACGCTTTTAACCCTTTTTAGCTCAATGTCACTTTCCAAATATAACACCTGTGACTGGAGTGGCCTCTAGTAACCCTGTTTACCCCTCTTTGGCCCTGGCTATAGTCTAACGGGGCGGTTTAGACCATTAAGCCTCCTCTCTGGAGCTCCTATTTGGAAAGGGACATTACAGCAAGTTCCCAAATTTCTTGAATCAAATATATTCTTTTCTGGATCCTGTCTCCAACATCTTTTTGTAATTCTTGCAGTAAACTTGATGAACCTTTACATTTGTTACTGGTTTTCGGGATATCTTCTAAAATGAGTGTTGGTTGAATTGTGTTCAAAGGTAATGGAAACAAAGAACCTGGAATTAAAAGTGGTTTTAATTCTTTTATTCTTTGTTTCAATTCAAAATTTTCCTTTTCCATAGTATCGACAGACTGTTTTAGGGCTTCTTCGGTTGCATCGTGGAATTGTAATTTTTTTAATAATGCAACCCCGTCGAAATCAATTGTTGATTTCTATTTCTCTGCTAACCTTTTTTTGTATTGACTTTTCCAATTAACATTTTTTTGGACACTCTATTGTAGGCCACGTGGTACAAGGTAACAAGGTTATAGATTCCTCTTCGAATATCTCTGGTTCCTTGGTGATTGGGACTTTGAAGATTTCTCAGGTTTCTAGCAATCTTTGCACAAACCAACTGGGTTCTTCGATAAGCTCATCCACATCCATAGCTCATGGGATTTCTTGGTTTTCAAGTATGCCTAACCCTGTTGTGTGTGTATTCCTTTTTCTCTTGGCAGAAGTATATACGGTATGAGATTTTCAAGGTTTTTCTTTGGTGGGTCTTTATCACTGCCATCGTTTAAACTTTCAACTGGTGTTTTTCTAATCTCTATACCATTGCTTCTAGGATTTGTTCTTACTGGGGTTGTTAGCACCAAATTTGTAGTGATACAATTTGTTCTTACCTTCTCCAAAGTTCTATTGGGTCAGTATGGTCTATCTGAGTCAGTTTGGTTTGTTTGGTCTAGTCTATTGTAAAAATTTACAAGAGTCTGTAATAAGTCTTAAGGGGTGTCTTCCATGAGTCACAATCAGGTAAAAAAAGTAAGTATGTTTTATGAAAAGCATGGTTTCCCAACAACAAAGTTACAAAGTAAAAAATCATTACCTTTTTTGAAGTTTTAAACATCTGGTAGCGAATTGTCGCTACCGGAAGTTCTACATTAGGGTTTAATGGGTAATTAAAGGTTATAGCTATAATGAGCAAGTCATGCATATCTTGGTTGGTTACTCACTCGAAATGTTATCATACGATGGTACATCCCTAGATTGATAGTTATATCCTCCAACAAATCATCATCGATCTTTGACTTGTGAATTTCAAAATTAGTTATCCACACTGCCCAATCATTGTAATGATTGCGCATTCATGATGCGAATTAGATGCATATTGGTTGTAGTGTTTAAAAATTATGAATTTTATGCCCTTTTCTTACCTTAAAATGTAACCCTATCCATTATTTCTTCTAACTGTCAGTTTACCGAGTTAGAAAGACATAATTTCCAGTTTGCAGGAAAAAGTGTAAAGGAGGAAATGTTGTACGTGTGGAACCAGAAAACGTCGAGCTGCTTGATTCATATTCTGAGTTTGTTGATCAATTCAAACAAGCTGGTTGGTTCTCTCTATGTGAAAAACTTCGAGGATCTAATCCACAGGTTGCCAAAGCAATTACAGAAAAAATCGATGGAGGCAAGGCCCAATTTGGATACTTGACTCTACATGTTTCAAAGACATCCATTGCAACTGCTGCTAAGTTACCCATGGATGGAGAAAAAAGATTTAAGAACCAAAACATTACCCATACAAAAATTAATAAGTTTTTAAAGCCAGAGCATCAAAACCTTGACTAGGGCAAAGGAATTCCAAGGAGCTGGCTCAAGGATGAATGGGGAAAACTGTTGAAGATGGGTCAGAGGTACATTACGTGTGAAGGTAGATATACTATTACTTTGATGTATCACATGAGATTTTTACTGCATTTTATAGGAGAAAGGAGAACAGTCTTCCATTTTTTTGTTAAAATGCTTAACAAAAATGTCAGCTATGGTTCAAACTCATCCATAAAACACCAAACATAGTGTCATCCATCAAGGTTTAATCAAATTTTTGATCATGGAGGAGTTGAACAAAAAACAAAGGACTTGGGAACATTTCTTGGCTGGGCTTAAAGAAGAAATTTACAAACCTCAAGATACAGAAGTAGGTACCCCCATTGAAAGAATTAAAATTCTTAAAAACCCTAGAGATATGATTATCGAGTCTTCTTCTGTAGAACATGAAATAAAAACATTCACAAGGATGACTAGGAGCGCTGCAAGAAGGATCGACTTTGAAGAAAGGAGTGCATCAAAAGAGACAACATAATCTGTCCTAGAGCAAAGAAGTCCATCTACTGAAGTTAAGAGGGTCTATAACAGGAAAAAGAGAAGAACACCTACTATTGATCCCATTACTACTGAGCCAATCATTGAGAAGCCTACCAGTAGTACGGAAATTAAAAAAGGATTTGGGAAATCCTGTCAGAAAGTAAAATAGAAAACTCCACAGGAAAAGGTGTCTAGAAGACCACATACACGTATAACCAATAGATTGAGGTTAAATGCAAAATCAATTGCAAACCCTACTTTGAAGAACACATTCCTCACCATAGAAGATGATTCAAAGGGATCCTTTCCAGAGAATGAGGAAGGACAGACAGAGTCAGTGTCCCCTAATCCTATTCCAGATAAGCTGAAGAAGAAGAATAAGAGAACAACGAAGACAAAGAAAAGCATTCATGAACTTGAAGAATTCAGTCAATCGTTGGAATTGGGAAATGTGGAACTTCAAAGTTCTTTGGAAATTGAATTAAATGTACATGTTATACCTCAAATAGCTACAGATGAACACATAGTTTCATTTCATCCAAGTCATGGTAAAAATATCTTAAACTTACCATATTCAGATAGTGAAGATTCTAAGCCAAAAAAGAATGAGCATAACAAGGAAGCGCCAATACATGAACTGTTACGAGGAAAATCTCTCTATGGCATGGGGTAAACCACAACAGACAGAATGACATGCATAAATACACTCTAATCCCACATATGTTATATAAATGAAATGATAACAAGACAACGCCAAGAACCTACCTCGCCTGGATGTTCGATGAAGACCACGATTGAGCATGCAACTCAAAGATTTATACTTTTGTAATGGCACATCTCAGAACCAAGAAACTAAGTCCCTCCATTTGGGCGTTCACCACTTGTATCCTCCACCAAAGGCAAGCTCATATAAATAAGACAATGAGGTTCTCCATCACAAAGAAGGAGGAATTTGGGGGCTTAGCAACGAGTTCAAACTTTCAAGAATAAAGGGATGTAGACTCAATATGAAGTGAAATTTCTCCAGAGTATCTTTTCTCTCAAAGTTGACTTCTCTCCTCCTCCCAAAGACTTGGATATGGCTCAATTTATAGCCTTCAAATGGAACTAAAGGGACAAGTTAGAGTGTTTCTAGTATATGGAAGGTCAAGGCTCATGGATCTCAATACATGACATGGAAACCCGACGTAATTTTTAATTTTGAGCACCAAACCCAATGTACGCGGGCTGTAGTGGAGCAACCTACGTATATGCTTGTTGTCTAACTGATAAGGCACGTATATGTGGAAAAATGTGCTTTTTTTGCTCTGGAAGGTACAAAAGGGGACTTCAAGTATGCATAGGGAAATGGAAAGGCCATCCAAGCAAGTTGCATGGGGTGAGGAAAAATTTGTTGTAACAGATGCTCCCTAGTGTGTGAGGTCAGAGGAGTATCTGTGATGGCCGAAATACATTATAATTCCAAGAAGTGGAGTAATGGAGACTCAATTGGAAGTGCTAGTTACTCATGAGAATATTACAATCCATAATGACTTTGTACACATGGTTGCCTATCTGAATTGCACTACAGATCGATGTGGAAATATACCAAATAGTTGTTCATGGCCATGAGTAGGCAATACAAAGAAGACACATGCCATAGGCAATCATAGTCACGAATAAGGACTAGTGGAATACAGTCTCAAAATCAATCTGAAGATATATGTATACAATGGATTACAATCTGATCTCCCATGATCACTAAAGTCATATAGGTATTGGTCCAATGAAAGACAACAACACAGTAGGAATGTTGCGACTGTAAGATGGAGGTCTTCTACACTATACTCCAAAGGTGGAAGTCAACATCATGTGAATAGAGGAGTTGATATCAAACACAATGAGACTTCGTTTAATTACCTATCATTAAGGTATACTGTTAACAAACGTGAGATAACCTATCGATAATGAAAGTAGGTATCAAGGCAGCAAGTACATTCTTACAAGTGTGAATAAGGGTGTTGAGGTCGAACACTTGAAGAATCCATCGATCAGGAGACATTGATGTATTCCCAACTATTGATGGCGGGAGAACCTGCCACTAATGACTGCAAGCCTCTAGGTACTCATAGGACTCTAGGTCTCATTTCCATAATAGATGAGCCGAAGTTGATGGAAGGAGACCCGCTGAAGGGAGAACATTATGGAATCTCTCATCAATCAACACGTGGTACAAAGCAATAGCTTGATGATTAGGAGGATCTCGTATGAATAGGATGTGCATGAACCAATGACCCTGTGCGTCTTTCGCATGCACTAGATGCAAGTAGTGCATGAAAAAGACCCTCTAAATAACATCCAATAAGGAAGACTGTCGATAAAGGCGAGGAAACCACCAATAAGGATAATGACATCCAAGGCACTGCACGAATCCCATTATGTGAATAGATTTATTGTCGTCAAACACAAGGGAAACCCCCCAGTCAACGACCAATAAGGAGATGTCGGCTGCTCGGTTCAAGGTTACCTACGCATAATGAAAGTAGGACCAGGGTGCATGGTAGGAATACAACTTCATGTGACTCTAATACACGCTAAGGGTATGGTTGACATGCAAAGTCAAGAGTTCTGAGAAATGGTTGACGCAGGCTTATAAACTTCCTTTGAACAAGGGCATGAGACATATGGATAACTCAGGCAACATAGATTTGATGATGAAACTTTGTGATGCAGGAGGCATCAACAAACTCTCCAAAGGGACTAGAAGAATAACTAGTCGGAGGAGTAAACTCTAAGTAACGAGCTCAGCTTCCTAAGGTCATGCTAAACCCAAACTTTGGATGATAGTGGACTCAAAAGTTTGTGCTCTGTTCAAAGGCAACACGACTATTTCTGATATGAGATATTATTCTTTTCTCGCTCGTCTTTTTTTGTTTTTTCATAGGTAAATAAATGTTATGATACAAGAGAGGAAACGAATGTCGCGAGTACGTAACTAGCTCCAAACAATGGAACATACCTATGCTTAATGCAAGGAAGTGCATGCGGGGCACATACACTCGGGGGAATGTTTCCTCTTAGGGTACAAGGTGTCAAGCTACAAAGGATATAAACAAGTCTCTACTTGGATAGTGATGCAAATTGGTGAGGTAAGAGGCTTACAACTAGAAAACGGGAACCGACAATAGGCTCAATATTGCAAGCAGGAGGATGGAATGCGATTACAACTTAACTCCAAAGAATGTCCTTTTTCGTAGATTTAGTCCCCTAGGCTGGAAAAAGTATAAAATAATACCTAGGAGAACTCTTCTAGCCAATGTTGACTAGAGTGTTACTTTTTTCTAAGTAGTCTACTTGGTTTGAAAAAGGGTTAAACTTACACCAAATTGATGTCCTTTCAAAGCCATTTAATGAGTGTGAAAGAGATAAGATCACTTGACAATCTTTTCACTTTTTTAGAGAATCGAAAAAGAGCTTAACCAATACTCGGGGATGTTGTTCTAAGCAACATATTATGGGGGAGGCCAAGGCTCCCATGCAAGACTTCTGTCAGAATCCCACAACTCACTGGTAGTTGACACAAGCTTGGGAGAACCCAAATCTTGCCAATCCAAGGAGGATAAAATGCTTGCAGAGGATCCTTGTAGAGAAGGAAGCCAAGACTCTACAAGATCATTCCAATAAAAAGAAACCATCCTAGGACTTGGAGGGAGTGTACTCAGAGAGAGTGGAATTCTCCCTTGTTCAGAAGGTATAGAACTAGAAATTCTAAGGAGATGGTCGAAAGATGCATCACCCCCGAAAAGAAGAGTGGGATTGACTGAAGAATGCATCAAAAATGTCACTTCCTAAGACTTGTCACTCTCTAAGAGAAGAGTGGGATCGACCGAATATTGCATCGACACGATCAGTTCTTCAACTGTTGGTTGAATAGGATGTGAGATAACAAGGTCAAGAGATGCACCACTCCCCAAAACAAGAGTGGTGTTGGTCGAAGATTACATCGTCATGGATGCTGTATCAACCAAAGAAGGTTGGGAAACTAAAGACGACTCCAAAACCAAAGGGCCACTAGATAAGGACCGCGCTTCTCGTACCACCGCAGTAGCAGGGCACAAACGAGTAAGTTGATATCCTTTGCAAAGCCTACAAAGGAACTTGGGCTGATGTCCTAAACGTCGAGGCTTCTCAATCGTATGAATTCCCCCAACATGACTTGCAATGGTTGGTGACATCCTCCCAACATGACTTGCAGAGGCTAGTAGCTTGTCTTCAACATGATGATGCATGAACATCGCTATCAAATCAAAACAAAGAGGACATGGAAGCGAAGTCAACACATCAACGCATTGAAAGAGCCAAACCGACTCTTAACCAACTTGGTAGCGATGTGGAGATCTTTTTGAATCTCTCGTTAATTAATTAGATGTAAGTAAAGTCGGGCCACCGTTTTGAATTGACAGATCATTGTAAATCCTTACACGACTGTAATATATTATAGGTGTATGATATTAGCTTGTATTAGTAATTAGGTTTCATTAATTAAGCTGAGTAGGTAAACGCTTGAGTAGAGTGTGATAGAATTTAGATAGGAGGAAGAAGAGCGAGGAAGCTATGGGTCCTTAGACAAGTTTTCATTGTAGTTTTGTAAGAGACATAAGTTGTAATCATGTATTTATTTCTGAAATGAATAGAACAGAGGAAATTCATCCAATTGTACAGTGTTGATATTGTTTTACAGTTTTACTGTTGTTATGTGTTTTGTGGATGTATGATGTTCATGGTGAAGGAATGAATTTATGAAGAATTGAATAAGTTTAAAGTGTTTTGTCTTCTGTAAGTTATGCAAGGAGTGCATACCGAATGCAAGGAGTGCGTGTGAGGGAGTCTTTTTTGACTCGAAGCTCAGAAGAGATAGCGTGGAACTTTTGTATGCAGAGTGTGCATATTAAGCGCAAGGAGTGCGTATGCGAAGTCTTTGACTTGGAGAAATAACTCAGGATTTTCTCATAAGAAAGTGCAAAGGTCAGTTGCAAGGAGTGCACAGGACCAGAAATCGACTAAGTGTCGAAGAAATCCTTCAGAAGAAGAATTTGTGGAAGTTGGACAAGATAAAGGGTTAAGATCTATCGAAGAAGACCCAAAGTAAATATGGACCATTAGATCTAGAAGGATGTGTGGCGACAGATCGCAAAATTTAGATAATAATACTTTGGGAAGTTGAGAATTGAAATCTCTGAACCCCGAAGGTCGGAAGTTATATAACCGTCGATTTGAGGAGGACAAATGTCAACGGATATTTTATTTCAGGAGATAGCCATTATGGAGAAAACATGAGTTGAGATTTGAAACTCCCGAAGCCCGAATCACGAAATAAATCACAATCATTTATTTAGAAGGGTTAGTTCTGATCCGTAGATTGGGAAAGGAAAGATCTGAACCGTTAGGTTCATAAGCGCCGTCGAGATCTTGAGATCGACGATCACGAAGGATTACGGGGACAAAAAGTACTCGGATGTTAAAAATTTGATAGCGGGACGCAATTGAAACCACGATATTGCAAAAAAGATGCCTGGCGATTGGTAGTGAATTGCGGGGAGAAAATTGGGTTGATCCCAAACCACTTTCGATCGTGGTCGAAATCGTGTGTGGACATAGCCCGATTTCACATGCAGGAAGGAGTTAACGGAGGAGGAGCTAGCGCCTGAGTCGTGATCGTTCAGTAGTGAGAAGAAGAGATTGCGAGTGTTACATAACTTGCATCGAGAGACAGAAAAGGCTTGTGTTCATTTACACGCGAGACCATTAAGGTTTCAGAGAGCTAATTCATCTCCGAGAATTGAAGATCCTTGACCGGGAGGTCACGCAACCCCAAGGAGAATGGGGGGTTTGCACCACATGACTTGCAGAGGTTGTTGATGAACCTCCAACATGACTAGTAGAAGTTGGTGATGAATCCCCAACATGACTAGCAGAGGTTGGTGATGTATGTGCAATGTGACTAACAGTCACTAGAGTTGTGCTCCCAACATGACTTGCAACGACTGGTTGCATGTTTTCAACAGAACTTGCAGAGGTGGTTGACCTATCTCCAACGTGACTAACATGGGTTGTTGATATAATGCTAGTATGACTCGCAATGACTGGACTTCTATTTACAACATGACTTGCAACAAATGGTTGCGGTATCCAAGACCAAGGTTTCGAGAAAGACTAGTTTTGAGATATCGTAGGCCAAGCAGGTTTCTGGTGTACACCATGGCCCTGTTTGGTAGGATAGTATCCTCCTCCAAACTGATTCGTAAAAGGTTGTAAGGGCATCATAATCGAGGAAGCCGCTTGCAAAGAGAAAACGACTTGACAAGGGTTACTCAAGTGAGGATATATGTTTCCCCCAGACGAAGGAAATCCATGAATGGGGTTTCCCATACTATGACATTGACTCCCCTTGGATGAAACACAAGAGGACAAAAGGAAGTCCGTGATGGGAAAAGCATTCATAGGAACTAACATAACAAAAAAAGGATAGATGGACATGATGTAATAAGTAGAAGGACCTCCCATTTGAGCACTCGATCCTGGAAAAGCGAAGCTAGGATTGGGTCCAGAGGTGGGAGGATTCTAACCTCCTACCGTAAGAGTTGGTTGTGGGATATGACTCCCACCAAACAAAAAGGGAGAATAGGGAGGCATCATGCCCCCAGACCCAAAACTAGGATTCACATAAGATGACGAGACAGAGGATGGCGAGTGCGAAGACATGTCTGGCATACCAAAAGAAAACAGATTAGAGGCCCAAGGTATTGGCTGAGTATTATGATTCGATGCACCACTCAGAAATACAAAAGGATTTGTCCCCATGGAATGAGAAAAGACCATGGGCTAGGTAGCACTAACTGAGGGAGTCACGAGGGCTCCACTAACCATAACAATGAAATCTCATGACACAATACAAAGTAAAGCAAAAATCCCAATGTACACAAACAAGATATAATGGATGAAAAGGGACCTCCCTCACTAGAGTAGATATGTCTCACCCAAGAGGGGCCTGAGACTCCCTTCAAAAGATTGGAGGTATCGAAATCAGTTATAAGGTCCCTCGTGGGCTTAACAGTGCAGTTGGTCAAATCCCCTTGGAGAGGTAATCCTCCATAAAGGTTGTGTGTTTTCCAACCCTTATCTGACTCAGGGTACTTGCAGAATAACCCCTCCAAGTAACCTATGTGGCTACCTATGTCAAGCAACTAGAGTCACTGCAATATAACCAATGCACATGTGAACATTCGTAAGTCTAGTCCACTGTATTCGCAGGGTAAAAAAGCCTGAAATCTTGAAAGCACCGCCTCTCATGGAGGTAAAGGTACTAGAAAGACCCCCAAATATGAATAGAACCATATAAATATCTCTGACGCTAAGAAGGTATTAGAGGGATATCTCTGCAACCAACTTAGTGCGACCTCGTGCTTAACTCTGGTGTGAGCGGAGCCTCCTGATGTCACTAATTTCACAATGGGTTTCACCACTCCCTGGTCAGACACATATGTTTAGTTTAATAACCTTGGAGAAGTTTTCTCACAAAATCTTATTCCAAGGCCCTATGTCTTATACTTGTTTGTGTACTCTGAAAATAAAATCGTTTCTAATCAATTTTAGTTAATTAGCATTACTTTTAATGGCTTTTGTTTACTCAAGAGGTTTGGTTGTGAAACTAATGGTATTATGACTCAGCATATAAGAGAAGCGAATACAAAAAAACACTGCTAAGTCCTAATCGTTAATTCTCAAGAGATGGTAAGCTTCTAAATGCAACTTTCAATTCATTTTCTACAATTTCAATGAAATGCAAGCTTTCCACATGTGTCAAAATCAATACTAAGTAATCAAAAGAGCAAATTCCATAATGCAAAATGAGCATTTTTTTTTGTATTTTTGATATAAAGAAAAGAAAATGCAAGGACTGAATAAGAACTTCACATATAGACCCTACTACAAGCAAAAAGAGACAAGCCAAGCAGGATACCAAGAAGCAAACACTGAGACCAATGTGCAAGGACAACCAATGAAAAAGATGATAAGAAAGAATACCACCCAGAAATACAACAATAAGAAGGTTTCCTATCACTCTGTAAGCACTTAATAGCTAGGGCAGAGACCCAAGAAGACTCAACAACCAACCAAACTTACCCTACAAACACCAAACTCAGCTAGTAATCCTAAAGAGCTGACGTACATGATTGTTTGAACAAAACTTGCGTATGTATGTGCCCTACAGAAGGACAACTCGCGTATGTACACGTCTGTCAAGGGGAAAACTACATATATATAGTAAAACACTATCAGGGAAAGGATTAAGCCAAGAAACTCAGATGAAAAATAAAAATAGGTTGTCAACTAATCAGATGACAAGGAAACTCAAGCTAACAAAGAGCAAGTCAAGGAGAAAAACTCTCCAAACCCCAAAACAGAAGATCATTCCCCAATATAGTTGCCAATTCTGTTATGAGGAAAATCTCTCTATGGCATGGGGTAAACCACAATAGACGAAATGACACACATAACTAAACTCTAATCCCAAGTATTCTATATAAATGAAATGCTAACAAGACAAGGCCAAGAGCCTACCTTTCCTGGACGTTCGATGAAGACCACCGTTGAGCACACAACTCAAAGATTTATACTTCTGTAACGACACATCTCGGAACCGAGAAACTAAGTCCCTCCAGTTGGGCCTCCGCCACTTCAATTGTTAAGTACCTAAGATATGAATACAAAAATACACCAGAATAGATCCACGGACTTCGTTTCAGACTATTTTTCCTTTTTTAATTGTGTGTTTTTTTGAGAGGAACTCAGATATACAACCAGTTTCTACAAATTTTGCTCAAAAATATACAGAAATTGTCCGGATTGTCGCGACCCTCTTTTTATTTTCTAAAAAAATCTGCAAAAATAAAAAAACAATTTACCCACACTTCTTGCCAAGGAAAGTGCTTTGATACCACTTGTTAAGTACCTAAGATCCGAATACAAAAATACACTCGAATAGATCCAAGAAGAATATATGCAAACCACACTTTATTATATCAAAACCCTTGAGGTAGGGAAACACCATAAATTGGATCCTATTATGGAAGGGATTCTCTCCTTTTCACTTGCCTCTTCGAGGGGGCTTCCTCCTATTGAGCTACCGCTCCAAATACAATACTTCTTTTCATATCCAATTACATTGTTTGAACCCCTTTATATAGTGCTACCAACCACCTAAGAACATTCTAGAGGAGGAACCTTCTAGAAATATAATCTTCTAAGAAGTCCTCTTACATTTATTATATCTAACTACCATAGTGGGCCTTATTTAATACTATAGTGGACCTAGTCCACCTTACATTGAATGGCCTCTACTATTATAACAATGGGCCCTCCGGGCCCCCCACTACCTCTCTAGCTACCTAACATAAATCCTCCACCAAAGACGAGATCATATAAAGGAGACAATGAGGTTCTCCATCACAAAGAAGGAAGAGCTTGGGGGCTAAAAAATGAGTTCATACTTTCAAGGATAAAGGGATGCAGACTCAATATGAAGTGAAATTTCTCCAGAGTATCTTTACTCTCAAAGTTGAATTCTCTCCTCCTCCCCAAGGCTTGTATATGGTTCAATTTATAGCCTTCAAATGGAATTGAAGGGCCAAGTCAGAGTGTTTCCAGTATATGGAAGGTCAAGGATCATGGATCTCGTGACATGACATGGAAACCCGACACAATTTTTAATTTTGAGCACCAAACCCGATGTACGCGGGCTGTAGTGGAGAAACCTGCATATATGCTTGTTGTATAACTGATAGGGCGTGTATATGTGGAAAAATGTGCTTTTTATGCTCTGGAAGGTACAAAAGGGTACTTCAAGTCTGCATAGGGAAATGGAAAGGCCATCCAAGCAAGTTGCATAGGGTGAGGCAAAATTTGTTGTAAAAGGAACCAGTTATAATGACACAACCAAGCACCAACAAAGGGGACAAGAAGATTAAAAATCTTAAGAAAAAGTTGAAGAAGTTTAGCAACTTGATCAAGCACCTCAAACATGAAAACACCATGTTGAGAAATAAGAATAAGAAGGTCATGAAAAAAAAGGACAAGCTGGCCAACAAACATAATAAGTTGTGTACATTGGCTCAGAAGATAAACCAAAACAATGGTAGGTTCTTTAGACAGGGCAGGAAATCGAAAAGAAAGTGGTTGTAGGAGAAACTCAGGAATCAAGACACGGACAACCTCAAGTTCCTTATAGAAGCTATTCAACATGTATTATGAGGAGCAATACAAAGATTACCAAAGGTAAGCACTAAATGCTATCAAGGATTGCATCAACAAAACATATAAATTTTTGAGAAGGATGTGACACTAGTAGATGATTCAAAATTTTGAAGACTAAACTTCCAATAGCATTTTCTACACAGGAACACTCAAAAGTGATACCGAAACTTCTCAGAATGACAATTTTGCACTATTTTGTGAATTCCAACTATGTAGCGATTCTAGAAAGTTGTTGATCCGATTAACAACCCTAATTCATATGCCTATCCGCTCTCTAAGGTTTTTATATTCCAAAGATAGGATCAAAATCTAATATAGGAGGTGGTCAAAGAGGAAAGCTTAGAAAGTGGATTTGGAATTGAAAAATCGGATTTCATGCTCCAAATTAGGAAATCCGCTTATGATGTCTATAGATGCTATTTATGTTTCTAAGTTAGGTTATGATCCATTTATTTTGGATCTTAGATATATTTTTGAATCAATGATGTATTTATAAAAGGACAAATGAAAAACTGAAGAAGGTTTAAAAAATTGGTTGTAAAGATATATCTTATACAAAACTGCATACTTAATGAATATGTTTCATTACTGAAGAAATCCTGTGAGTTTAGCATCAAATTGTGTCTATTGTGTTCATAAATCTTTTTCTTTCCTATTTGCATGAGATGATTGTTGATGTAGCATACATTGATGGTCCATGAAGTATAGATTCCTGAACAATAAATCTTTACTATGATTGCATGTATTTCATAAATTTCATCAAGTACTTCAAATTCATAATTTGAAAGCTTTTATGGTTATAGAATATTCAATCCTGTGAATGTATTGATTGAACAACTTGTGAAATTAATATATTTACATTTGTGCTTCTCCTTTCTTCCCTTTTTCACCTATTTTATTTAAAGTGTCTGAACGTTGACCTCACAAGCCTTCAATCCATGAGATGTAGTAAATGAGTCTGAGAGTTATCATTGATTTTAATATCCCAACCCTAATTATTTGATCCATCAACCAAATACAAACTATTATATTTTGAGGTGCCTAGGCTTTACTCTATTGCAGTCAAGAGTGGACTCTAGGAGCTAACATATTTTTGGTGTTGTTGTCGGGAAGTGGAGGAATTAAGTATCTTCCTTGGGAGTATGACAACGAATAGATATGATTCTTGATGGTGAAAAAGGATCAACATTGAAGATTGACTGTACATTTTTCACCTGGTGACTCCATCGTAGACGTTCTTGCTCCAAAAAGAGAAGTGAGAAGACAAAATTCTGAGCCCACCAAAGCTTCAACATCAACTACACCTTCAGTGAAAAAAGCAACTAGAGCAAATCCAGATCCCAAGGCAGTTCCAGCTGTATTAAATCTAGAAAAATTGCCAAGGAAATCAAATCTTATTCAAGGTCATTCATGATCATCTAAAGGTAAGCCTTTATCTGAAAAGTTGATTTCTATTCTAGAAGAAAAAGTAGTTGATGAGAAAGTTCCATTAGAGGTTGTTCATTTGGGGAAACATGCATCTATTTCTTTAGAAGAACATACATCTGAAGTAATAAATCCTTTTCCTTACCTTATTAAAGATGAGGATGAGAACAAATCACTTTTTCTAGAAGCACCCATCAAAGATTTACCTAAGATTACCAAAGAGGAAATAGAACAAATCCCATCTTCACCTTTTCCTTAGTTGTGCATACCTGAAAAAGTTAAACCTGAGATACAAGTTTTTAGCAATCCTCTTGTCATAAAAGAATTTTTGAAATCCGAAGAAGCTCGTCCCCCAAAACATGTATCTTCTACATCTCCCATATTGTCTCCTCCTAGAATTCAAATCACAGTTGTACCAACAATGACCAATGTTCCAAGTCCACCAAACATAATGGATGCTATTATTATTGCTGGATATGCTCCGTTGGTTTTACCTCAGAACTTAAATCATTTTCCAACTCGAGATTACATGAAGTATTTACTGAGATTCAATGGAGAAGGAGATGTCACTGTTAAGGAACACCTAGCATCTTACTACAATTTTGTATACAATTTTAACATAGAGCATGCCGATGTTTGGATGAGAGTGTTTGTCTAGAGCTTGGATGGAGAAATGAGAAAGTGGTTTAGAAGTCTTCCTGCAAATTCTATTCCTGATATCGAAGTTTTAGATGAGACTTTTTTCTGAGACAGTGGGGGGGGGGGGATATTATTTGTACCACATTACTAAGTTTGGGGCCTTGAGAAGGAAAAATGGTGAATCCATGTTAGATTTCACTAAAAGATTCAACAAGATGTATAGAAAAATCCCAGCCGAAATCAAGCCCACTGAAACCTCTGCTAATATCACCTTTGCCAATGTATCTGATGCCAAGTTTTCTTTACTACTAAGAGAAAGGAGATTTGTTACTTTAATCCCCATGCAAGAAGAAATTGCGGAAGTGGAGGCAAATATTCTAGCTGCTGAGAAATTAAAAGCCAAGCCTAACAGAGATAGAAAGAAACATAGAGAATATGTCCCTTCTTCTTCCAATGCACCAACAACTGACCCAAAAATTTAAGAGATGTCTAAAATGCTCAAAACCTTGACATCATAACTTGCTAGGATGAAATTGGAAGGAAAACAAACAACAAATAGACATGCTCAGGATGGTTGTTAGGATATTTAGACACTTAGGAGTTAGTTAAGATCTACTTGGTCTATTGTGTCATTAGGTAAAAGTGTGTTTTATAGTGTGTTTCTTTAGTATGCATTTGTAGTTAGGAAATCTGACGGTCACGATATGTTCCCGACATGGAGTGATCCGACGATTCATACTCTCCTCAATATTAACAACCATTGATCTGTGGCTTAACATCCGGTTGGTCCATGATCTCTATTTAAAGAGCATGGAGGGTCATTTTTCGATGATCGATTGTGAGAAACTCTCTTGTAAAATCTCTCTGTAATTTTTTTCTTTGCATTAATAAACTGCTCCAATTGGCCGCGTTGGTTGGGGCCGTGGATGTTTCCCCATAGGGTTTTTACCACATGAAAACATCAGTGTGTTGATCTTTGATCTGGTTATGTGAGTGGCTACTGAAGGTTTTCGTCGTCTGTTGGAATACCTATGTTGTCGAACATGGTATCAGAGCCCGTTTGAAGACTCGCTCCTGTTGTAGATCGAGATCGTGAAGCCGAGTTGCCTCATCTCCATTTTATGGATTTTTCATACATTTCTAGGCTTAGAGGACTGTTTCATTGCATCTGGAGCACTCGTTTAATTTAGGAACACTTTTCTTTTCACTTGAAAAGGTTTCTGTTTGCCCAAGATACGACCATTACAGTTTGATCCGGAGGTATAAAGCCTGAATACGCATTTTAAATTTTTTTGCAAAGTTTTATTTTGGTTTGTATTTTTTTATTTCTGGGTTGCTACTCTTTTAGATCCGCGTATGCTCTTTGCTCCGCGCCCTGTGCGATCTCAACAAATCAGAAACAGATAGGAAAATGTGCATCTTCCGGGTAAGCTAACCGAGATCTAACCCTAGTTGTCATCGAGAAGCGAATTTTTTTTCTTCTGTGAAAAGATATTTTTTTAGCACGTTCTCCAACAACAACAACAACAACAACAACAAAAACAACAACAATCCTCCTTCTGAACATTACAATATGTTTTGCTAGACCATTTGGTTAAAACTTGCCTTATTAATTAAGAGGTCTTTAGTTCAAGTCTCTCTTTTGTTACTTTTTCGAAAAAGTTCATGCTAAAATTGTAAAGTGTATTTCACTTCAAGTATAAAAGTGAATCACTATAAGTAGCTTTAATATTTAATTTTATAGTTATTTATTTTGCATGCAGTTTTTCTGTTATAAAGTAACTTCATTGTAAAAGTGATCCCCACTTCTCTTTATAAAAGTGGGTCACTTCATAAAGCAATTTACACTATCACGTGGTCAGTTGGTTACCGTTTATGCCTTTTTTTAAAATGACATAACTCTCACATCGGAAGTCTGTTTTTAGTGCCGTTTTTTTTAAAACCACATAAATTTTTGAGATCTTTCCATCCAGATCATCAATTTCAGTTTTTAAATCCACATTATCTGCATATTTAATATGGCTTCTAGAAGTAATGTCTTGCTTACCAACAACAACTACTTCCAATGGAAATCTCATATGGAATATTTATTAAGAAGTAAAGGTTAGTACCAGATTACTTTGGGAAAGGAAAAAGAACCCACTGATGATGATAAGAAAGACAAATGGGCTAATAGGAGTGATGAATCACGTGGACTAATCAAAATGTCCATCTCTCCTGATTTAAGATACCACCTCCAAGAAATTGATGACCCCGAAGAAGCTTGGGACAAGATTGAATCTGTGTTTGGTAAAATTAATATTATTCGAGCACAACAGTTAGAAAATCAAATACTGACCCTGAGTCAAAATTTTTCTTGCCTTGGAGACTATCTATCTAGGTTTAAAACACTCAGAATTTTATGTGAAGAATGTAAGATAAAAATGGGGGAAGAGCGTTGCATCTATCTTATTCTTTCTAAGCTAGGTAGTGCATATTCTGTGTTTGTATTTACCTTTTATGCCATGAGAGAGTCTCTAGGGAAAGCTTATGAAAAACCCACTCTTGAGTCCTTTTGTGCTTCTTTGATTAGAGAGGAAGATAAGCTTGTACAACTTGGAGTGATCAACACTGCAGGTACCTCCAACAAAGCCTTAGTTGCC